>QANU01054614.1:230891-323251 GCA_003254905.1 Nissolia schottii
TGTTACACACCAGGGGCCAATGATGCAACGGATTCGGTTAAGAAAGGAAAGGAAATAATTCCTTTTCCATTCCATTATGCCCGAAGAGGAAAGAGAGGATTAGGAGAATAATTATTTAAATTAAATCAGAGAGAATCTGAATTGTTTGCTGTTATACCTGATTTATATTAGGGAGAATAAATTAGTTGCACATAAGTAGGAAGTGAGGATTCCTAGCCTTGATTCTCTCTCACTAATAGTATATGAGATCCTTGGGGGAAGAGGATAGGTATTCAGGTTTTAGAAAGAACTAGAAAGGGGACCAAGGGATCCATTATTTCCCAGGCTTATTTTCTGATTATCGTGTTATTATTCTGCAGCCCTTGGGCTTGTTAATGTTCTGCCAGGAAATTCCCCATTGGAATTCCTGTTTATTCAATAAATTCAGCAACAGATTCAGTGTTTTTCCTTTAATCCGATACCAGTTCTTACACAATCACATATGCCAAGGCAACTTTTAATCATGAAGGTAGCTCCCATGAACGTGCTTTGAATATCAAGGGGATGGGTAATCAAACCAATAGTTGCGGGAGAGAGAATATGGGGAGGCGCAAGTCTTAGGACTCTTTCCATGAGGTAGTGGGGAGCATCGTTCAATCTAACCCATTAAAAAATCATATGGGGGGATACTCATTATCTGTAAAATCACATTTATTTTGATCAGGTACATTTCATCAATACCAGAAAGCAAATGCAAACTACTAGAAGTTAATATCAATGATTGTATACAAAAGTAAAGGTTGGAAGGCCATTTCAAGGTAAAATTCAAGATGGGTACAAATAAGAAAAAACTCGAGATATCTTGAGATTTGTCATATTATTAAGTACATATTCATTTTCATATTTCCATTTATTAAGATAGATATGATTACATGTGATTATTTGTAATTTAGGCATATTAGTATTGGGCAATTATTAGGTAATAATTGCAATACGTCTATATATTGTAAATGGTTGCAATGTTTCATGATTTGTGAAAATACACTCAGCACACGTTTCTTTTTCTCATATTTTCTTTGTTCTTTAACTTGGTATTAGAGCTCCCAATCTGGGAGCCTGATCACTTTTCGCTGCTCCCAGCCTTTATTGCTGGAACATTTTTATTTTTCGATACCATACAGCCTTAATTGTGGTTTCTTCCCTTGTCTACCTCACCATAAGCCTGTCTCTTTCTCCTGATTTTCCACTGGTTTTTTCTCCTTCCCTGCCATTGCCACCACTGCTGGGACATTATCCAACAACTTTTCCAGCCACTAACTATTTAAACCAACCGACCCCACCACTGGACATGCCACCCCAAAGATCAGTCGACGCACCAAGACCAAGCCAGAACCACTGCCGGACACACCCCAATTCATCACCATCTTCTCCTGCATGTAGCTTCATGGTGTTGCCTTTTCAATGTGATGATCCGTGTCTAGTTCTCTCAAGTCGCCCTTTCCTCTCCCACTGCCACTGGCCCACCCCAAACCACCTATGACCCCATCCCACCCACCATGACAAGTTCAAAAATCACGCAGCCCATCAGAGTTAACCTCACTCCACCTAAACCTTAGACCCGAATAACCTCCTTGTTATACATCCTACCTATCACCGTAATAGGAAAAACTATTTCCAGTTGACTTTAGTTATCTCACGTACTCTCAAAGGTTGCCGAAAATTAACCCACATTGAGGGAATTAATACAAAGGATGACCATCACTTTGACACATGGGATGATGAAGATTCTCTTATCATGACATAGCTTTGGAACTCTACGATTCCTAATGTGAGTCATAATTGCATTTCTCTCTTCCTCCCACGAGATTTGGGATCTCGTTCACTAGACTCTCAAAGAAGCAGGACATAGCTATTGGCTATGAGTTGAAGAGTAAGACATATGCAGTGCGAAAACCTTAATTGTTGAAAACCGTAATTGAGGAATAAACAAGAAGTCACAACAACCAATGCATGTGCATGCAAACTCTAGGCCAAAGTAAATTAAAGCATACCCATTGTCAACCAGCCAATGGACCATTCCTGCTGTTATACCCTTTGTAACAGAGAACACTGGAAACAGGCTATCGGGCTTTACTGGCCGGGGATCATATTTACCAAGCATTCCAGCAGCAGTGTCAATAATTACCTCTCCATCTTTATAAGCACAAACCTTAAGAGATTATACGGAATTTCATAAGCTATTTGATAGACTTTTGATGTCAAAAGCAACAACAACAACAATGATAAATAAATAAGTAAATAAATAAATAAAAGAAAAATATCTCCTAGGAGAACCAATAATTATATGGGAAAAAGTGGAACACTTAGCTCAATAGCAATAGCAATGTATCATATCAGTAATAGATGTCAATGTAAGGATAGATTCCATTAACTTGAACACTATATCCTAGGCCCTGTTTGTTACGTAGTTTAGGAGCCAATAGTATTAATTTATACTTCAAAATTAATTTTTATCATGTGTTTGGTGAAACATCGTTTAGTATAGTGTTATCCAGTTCAATCCATTTTTATCCTACAAATGATGGATTAACTTATCAAGTCTCACGAGGCCTAATTAGATCTGATAGGATTATTTGTGTTTATCAAATCCCAAATTAACCGTAACCCCTCTTCATCTTCTCTCATCTCAACATTCACAATATTATCTGATCTCAGTCCGCAGCCCCTGCATACACCACCGCTCAGCACCAGCACCAACGCCACCAACCACCGAATGTCACCACCGTCCATGGCCGATCACCATCACCTGCCTCCGTTTACAAAACACAGACCCGAAGTTTCAGGATAAAAAATAAGAAATAAAGAAAGGAGAAGAAAAGAAGAAAAAGGGTTACAGTTCTTGAAGAATGTAGAAGATAAAGGAAATGCGGGCATTGCTGTTTTTGATGTGGTATTGAATTGAGGACTCTCATAGATTTGGGGTGCTGCTGATGTTAGGGTGACTGGGGAATTTCGTTTCAATTTTATATGACCAATTGTCAATTTGAAGAATTTGAAAATTAAGATTTGGATGTAAATAATTGAAAGGTTTGATGAACAAATTTGTATGCCTCCGACAGTCCTACAGCCCTGAGGAATTTGAATCTCTTGAGCAAATGCATGAACAGTAAAGTGACGATCAATGTTGGACTGATTCAACGAATGTGGAGATGCTATACTAATTTTTTTATGCTGATATGCTGCTGCTATCCAGTCTATTGGGTTTTTGGGCTATAAAACTAATTCAATGGAGGTTCAAAAAAAAATGGAGGGAGGGAAGATGGGTGAAAATGAGGATGATGATCAAGGTTTTGAAATGGTTGCCATTGGTGGATGATGAGAAAAGGTAGTGTGTGACAGTTGTGGAAATATAACGACACAACAACAAATAGCATTGGATAGGAATAAAATGTGACACGTAAACATGAGATAGTATACAAATTTATACGGTGTATTTCTTATACTATACTATCAGATCTTATCCTATACGATGCACCAAACGGGGACTTAATTCATCAAATGAAATTATATATAAAGAGATAATTTATAAACTACACATTTCTCAAACAAAACTGTCAAATCAACGGAAGAATAAACGGAAGAATAGAGTTCATCATTAAAAACAAAGATCAGAGTGCAAGTATGAAAATATAAATTCTTAAGAGATTAATATGCATTCAAACTCACCGATGAAGGTATTGAGCAGAAGTTTCTTATTTTTCTGATAGCGCGAATACACAAGGACTTCTTCTCTTATACCGGGACTTGCCAGCGTTTGTTGTGCCTTTTGGTCATTATGAATGGAATGTAATGCCTCAAGGATTAAAAAATGCTCCTAGTGAATTTCAAAATATCATGAATGATATATTTTATCCTTATATGGATTTTACAATTGTCTATCTAGATGATGTGTCAGTGTTTTCAAGAGGAATAAATCAACATATTCAACATTTAGAAAAATTCATAGAAATTATTAAACAAAATGGTTTAGTAGTCTCAGCAAAGAAAATAAAAATTTTCCAAACAAAGGTTAGGTTCTTGGGGTATGAATTTATCAAGGAACCATTACCCCAATACAAAGGTCATTAGAATTTACTTCTAAATTTCCATATGAAATTAAAGATAAAAATCAGTTGCAAAGATTTTTAGGATGCCTTAATTATATTGCTGATTTTATTCCTAACATTCGAGTTATGTGTGCTCCTTTATACAAAAGACTTAAAGAAAAATCCGCCTCAATAGGATGATCACATGACTCAAATAATAGTCCAAATAAAAAAGGTAGTTACTCTCTTCCTTGTCTAGGAATTCCCGACCCCGATGCTAAACTTATCTTAGAAACAGATGCATCCGAAACTAGTTATGGGGGTGTTTTAAAACAAATTTTGCCCAGTACAAATGCTGAACAAATTGTTAGATATCATTCGGGTATCTAGAATTCTTCTCAACAATCTTATTCAACTGTTACGAAAGAGATTTTATCAATTGTTTTATGTGTTATGAAGGAAGATTTGTTCAATAAACACTTCTGTGATTAGAACAGACTGTAAAGTTGCCCCTTCTGTTTTGCAAAAAGATGTTAAAAATTTAGTTTCAAAACATATTTTTGTCCGATGGCAATCTTTACTATCCTGTTTTGATTTTGATATAGTTCATATTAAAGGAAATACAAATGTTTTACCAGATTTTCTTACAAGAGAATTCTTACAGGGATTAAAGAAATGAGGGAAAATACTCTTACCAAAGATCAATATGGACCCCACTAGGTTCTACAAGAAACTCAACTGAAGTACCAGCTACCTTAGCTAAGTCAATATCAAGTAAAAGCGTTATTGGGTCATCTACCTAAAGTTCAATAAGACCTTATGGTCCACTAAATCTTCAAATCAGGCCCGCTTCAATATCTCAACCCAAATCTTTCTCACAAATAATCAAAACCATGCCTCAAGCCAGTCAAAATCCTTTAATTCCCAGTTACAATAAATTTACCCCTTTAACCTATCACAATACTTTGGTCACTCCAAATGACCTCCATAAATCTACTTCTGTTCAAGAACCTTTATATCAAGAAAAAGAAGATTTGATTCCAATATCTGTAATAGAGAAGGAATGGATGAAAAAATCCCCTAGGGAAATTTCTCAACAGATTTTTCCTCCATCCTTTCAATATCACTCAAACCATCCGCTTAAAACTAGAACCTTCTATGAATTCATTCTGGTAGATACTGAGTCAGTCGACTCATAAGAAAGATCAAAATGGTAATATTATGCATTCTAAGGTCAAAATACTAAAAATTCTATCCGTTCAAGACTGGAACCAAGAATTGTTCAAAACAAAGTAATTCTCCCAGCAATTCAATCCTCAATAGTTTTCCTATCAAGATTACATAGATGCTTGGTACAATACTTTATCATAAGCCATATCAACATTCGTGGTTTTTCTGATTCAAAAAAGGAATTTCTCCACTTTTGTGGAAGGCTATAGATTAATATCATTTGTAGCAAGTCAAGCAGCCTAATGGATTATGTCATGGGACTATTCTTCAGCCAAATTTACAGAACAATCAGATTTGTATTTCTTAGTTCGATCCATAAGAATAAAGTGGTGGAATAAATTCAATCTCGATATGATTAAAAAAGAAAAAATTCGAGATTGGATCAAATCAAGTGGTCAAAGTAAAATCAGCGATCAGCCTGCTCAAAGAGAAAAAGAACCTGTCATTTTAGTAGAAAAGGCTCAAATTATGGCCGCTCTTGCAGCTGCCCCATCAGAAAACGGGTTTCAGGAAAAGCTAAAACAACTTCAATCATTATCTCAACCAGCTCAAGAAGATGAGGCTTCCAGCTCATCTAATTATCTCCAAGACAACGAAGATGATTGTTTTGGAATCTTGGAATAAAGGCATTAAAGATTTTTCAAGAAAGAAGTGTCGGCAAGCTAAAGGAACCACTCATAAGTGTCGACAACAGGCAAGATTACAGTTTAAAATCATGTGATCAAAATTATTGTACTTTTTACTATTTAATATTCGATAAGGTACAATAATGTAACCTTTAGGTCAAGTCGTTTAATAATGTTGTCTAATTTGTAATTTCTATAAATTAAGGATTCAAAATCTTGCTCGGGGCAAGTCCGGTGTAAGAGAAGAAGTCCCTCTGTATTTGCGCTATCAGAAAAATAAGAAACTTTTGCTCAATACCTTCATTGTTTTCTTGTAAGTTTGAATGCATATTAATCTCTTAAGAATTTATATTTTCATATTTGCACTCTGATCTTTGTTTTTAATGATGAACTCCATTCTTCCGTTTATTCTTCCGCCCATCACTGGTATCACTATCAAATCTTATCATATACGATGCACCAAACAGGGGCCTTAATTCAACAAATGAAATTATATATAAAGAGATAATTTATAAACTACACATTTCTCAAACAAAACTGTCAAAATATAAAGAAAATGCTAAAGATTCATCATTTTTTGAGATATGTTTCTCACAACTATTTATGTGGTCAAATCAAAGCGCGCGCGCACGCACACACACACATATATATAGAAAATATGGTGTCTCCAATTATAATCAAAGGGTAAAAAAAAGTGTGAATATGTAAGGCGATGAAAGTGCATCTGAGGGGCAGAGAGGGAGGAAGAGAGAAAATTCCTTTGTCAAGGACCAAATACCCCTGAAGCTTTAGATGTTAAGTCGTCCCAAGATTTGTTTATATATCTGACATGCCTGTTCAACCTTGTGATTAATTAAACTCTATTTGGTAAGATAGGGGTGACAAGGATTTATAGAGGCTCTCTTACCTATACCCTTCACGGAACAACTTTCTCAAAAATCTTGAGTGGTTAGGTGAAGGCACAAGGTTGATTTTATATATCTCTAAGACTATATAATCAAAATGAATAAAGTACATTGCCAAATGTATAGTTCTGTCTTTGATCTTATTAGATAACCTAACTAGACATGTATCCAATATTTCAATTCTAAATAAGAATTACTAATTATTTGATACATGAGCCAAGACTCTTGTTAAACGAGAACAACTTTTTGGTCATAAGAAAAGTTATTAATAATCATAAGTGAATAAGGACCAAGCCAAAGCAGTCTCAACCTACAGTATACCAAGGTAATAGTTAACAAATAGGGGACAAGTACCTGGATTCCAAGTACTTTATCATTATTTGCGAGCTCAATTATAAGTTGCCGTAGCTTGGCTTCTACATCTGAATGCACTGGTGAATCAAAAATCCATCTGTCATTTACTGATGGCCCTCTATTAATGTACCTGGAAAGTGCACCTCAGTTAAGGCACAGATGAAACAAGCAAGTGGAGGATATTAATCATTAAAAATTTCAAAAGACTAACCCACTCAATACTGATTCTGCAAATGGCCTCATGATGTCCATATATACTATTCGTACATTCATGGTGGATGAAAGCCCTACATTCACGACATGCTTCAAATAAGTAAAATAGATTTGTGTGAAACAAATAAGCATTACAGTGTCATCACAAAGGGAGAAAGAGACCTCTAAGAAGATTAAGAACCCTTCCAAATATTACAATATCACCAGGAAATGCATCAACCTGAAAATATTAAGAAAATATCACTATATCTAACATACACTAAGTAGCATAATATTGGAACAGAAGAAGGAAAAAAAACGCAAGCTTATATCTGAACTTACAGGATTAAAGCGCTTCATTTCATTTTGATTAAGGTTCATTTTCTCCTGTATAACCTTCATATTTTTTGTTCTTTGATCGGCCAGAGATTTCATTGTTTTCTTAGTAACAGAAAATTAAACCAGAATTAGATATAAGTTATACAAATTTAACACTGAAGAAAGCAATAAAATATATTTTCAGGAGCTCAAGGCATACTTACAAAGGATTCATTTGCTGGTGTTGTTGCACGGAAAAATATAGTTGTTACCTCCATTGCCTGCTCTGGTATGTCAAGACGCAACTTAAGCCCCATTTCTGCAAAGGCGGACAGAAGGGCCACGTAGTCCCCCTATGACAAAAGGGTTTACATAGTGATCATATGGCGCAACCATTAAGGGAAATTTGTACCAATAATAATCCTAAAAAATTATTAAAGTAGAAATGAAATAAACAAATTGAAAGTGTTACGGAAGTCAGACTCAATCCTCAATCCTCAATCATAGTGATAGGTCCCCGACCCACGTGTATGCAAAAAGGGCCACAGGTGAATGGGCCGAGTTGGAAGATTATGAAAAATTTATAAAAGGAGGAATACTGGAAAGCAAAAGGGGTATTCAGTCGGAGGAAAGAGGGACAGATAACAATGAAGGACATATAACAATGAGGGATACGTGGCAGCAAAAGAGTGGGAGCAAAATTACTGGAAGGCGAATTAGAGGACGCGGGTTATGGTGGGAAGCAATATCATAAAAGAACTGGGAAGTTCGGGGTGGCTGAGGCCATTGGGAAGAGACTGTAACCTGCATCTCTGGTTTCCTTTTTCTCTTTAATACCTGTTTACCTGCCATAACCTTTGTAATTGGAGCTCTCTGCTCTTCTGGTTTTTTGCCTACATTTTTTAATTGAAATACCAGTTCCTATCCCATAGAGATTTGGAAATTTTAAACATTTTCAATGACAGCATGAGTGTAATAAAACCACCCAACTGAAAGCTTAATCTATTAGTTGAAGTTGGCAAGTGGAAATTGCATCCGTAACACACCCAGCATTATATTCTACCAACTTTCCATATCCACTATTATGTTCTGCGCAGTTTCTCAGTAAAAGAATGGAGAAAGAAAAAATGGAGATAATGAATATCAAAATGCAGCCCAATTTGTACAATGGGAAGCTTCAACACCATGTCCTAGTCAATAAACCTAAAATCTTATGGTGTTACAGAAAAGTGAAAGCCAAATAAATATATCTAAAAACATTATCACTTAAAATGACTAAAACTAGAACAACAAGTCTTAGTTGTTGTTGATGTAAGCTCGTCTAAATGTTGGTCTTAGAAATAACACTGCTAGGAATGAAATCTACTAGATTAGGAGAGTGAATAAATTAATGAGTGAGGTTTATTAGGAATAAAATCTGCCAGATTGATTAAGAGAGAGAATGAACAGATTGAAAGGAGGACTATTCGGAGTGAATCTGTTTGATTGATTACAAAAATTAATAAGATGATTCCTCAGGTTTTGGGTTAAATAACCAATCAGGGGGAGGTGAGCAAGTTAGTCAAATATTGGGACTAGGCTTGGGAGAGACTGAGCTGCTATAGTGCTCATGGACTGTTTCATTTTATCGGTTTCTTGTATTGGCAGGCTAATCCCACTAGATTGGTTCTATTCTTTCATCAATATACACATTTTCTTCTTCTATTTTTCTGATCCATGACCAGGTTCCAATAACACTCAAAACCCAACTCTACAAAGCCAGACTAGGGTAGGCAAGCTGCTCAAGTCACAGCCAATAACTATCCTTCAAATTCACGACGATGTACATAATAATTTTGTCAGTATCGATATTACCATGAAAAAGCACAAAAGGCAGCACCAACCTCAGCAGATGCCAAAAACATCTTAGCAAGTGCTTGCTTAATGGTGTCGGATAGTTTCTTTGTAAGCCCAAAGTCAAGTAAAATGGGACGATGTGGAGCTTCCTTGCTCACAAGAAAATTTCCTAAAATGATTTAAGAGAGCAAAGTAAAAATTAGCGTGCCCACACAACAGATACACATGTATAAATAATATATATATATATACACATATATGAGAGAGAGAGAGTACCCGGATGAGGATCACCATTAAAAAACCCATCAACATATATTTGGTGAGCATAGGCGCGAGTAATCTCCTCAACAATCTTTTGTTTATTTACTCCAAAAGCTTCTAGTGATTCTAGATCATTCAACCGAATGCCATCCATGTACTCTAAAACAAGGACTTTTTCTGTAGACTACTAACATTGAAAGTGATAAGAATGTATAAATAGGATAAATTACACAAGAAACAAAAATTGGAGGAAAGAGAAGAACGCCCATTGGAGGGGGAAAAAATTGATTACTTATATGTGAAATTCATATGAAAATATCTAAAATATGTGAATACATCTTTCCAGGTTTAGAGCTTGATTATGAATGCCATTATGTAACCATTTTAACACATGAACTTTATGAAAATCTTGAAAATCTCAAATAAAAAGAATCACGTGTTTCACCCATCTTCCCATTAATATTCTGTGATGCCTCATTAGTATCATTGCCATTATGCATAAATACTTCCATCATATTCTTTTGTTAGCAAACGATACCTGAATTACATCAGGGATCAAAACATCCACTCGATTGGCATTCATATTTCCATCATATTGATTTTTGCAACCAAGATTTTTAGCCACCATTCTGGTGTTTGCTACAGTAAAACAAGAGCCAATTAGTGGTAAACTTGAACCAAAGGAAATAATGTAATTAAATTAAGCCTAATTTCCGAGAAGAGTCTGTAGAGAGAATGTTAACATCACACACAATCCTAAAACAAACAAGAGAAGTGGTATGGATTGCTGCGTTTACGGACAGAATATATAGGCAATAAATTAGGATATTCTGGGCAATAAATTTGTTTCCTTTTATCTGTCTAATAGTTGTCAAATCCCTATAATTTTGTTTGTAATATCCGATCACTATATGTATACATATATATATATATATATATATGAGTGCCTAAGGATTTGTATACCCCATCAAAAACCTTAGCTCGTGCTTCGCTCACTGCCTTTTTTGTTTCTCTCCTAATTGTCTTATATTTTTACCAATTTACAACATGTCCTTCACTACAACAGTTATTATTCTAGATATTCTAGATTAGTGTTATCAATAGCGGAATAGTGGAAATAGCGTTTTGCACAAAACCCTCTATTTTTTCCACTATAGCACCACTATTTCCGCTATAGCGGCCAATTAACACTGTAAAATAGCATAGCGGCCAGCTCAAAACCCGCTATGCTATTCCACTATAGTAGCACTAAGGAAAATATTTGATAACATTGTTGTAAATACAACCAACAATATCAAATCCTTTTCCTACTTGGTAGGGTATTACATCGATCAAACAACACGATTGTATTATGTCAAAAATCAAGAAAACAGGAAAAATTGTATTGTAGGAGTAAAGAATGTGTCCTCCTCAAGAGGCGGAGAAAAAAAAAACGCGTACAATCCATAGTTGGGCATCAATATCTAATATCTAATGCCACTAATTTCTCAAAGGTTCTAACACCTAAGAAACCATGTGCTAAATAGAAGCCACAAAGGCAATTTAACTCCACATCAAACAGACAGAAAACTTGCCCATGAAAATCCAAGCATCTAGCTCCATCAAAATGCCAAGAAATTTTCAAGCACAAATTTAGAAATTGTACATCAAAGTTTAGAGAAGATCTTAAAATACCAGCTTCACGATTGAAGTCGAGTTCTTTAGGAGCTTCTTTGCACCATTCATCAATCATAGGATTAAAGTTATACTGCGGCTCAGCCCATGCTATCCAGTCAACAATTGCCTTTGCATTTTTTAAGTCCTAAAAACAATATAGGTCCAAAAAACATTTGAAAGATTCCATTTACCCTTACATCCATAAATCCCAAAGTATAAAGGCAAACCTCCAGTATGACAGTCTTGATACCATCATGTTGAACTTTAACAACCACTTCCTGCCCATTGAGCAGAGTTGCACGATGGACTTGCGCTATCTGCATAAAATGAGTAGCTCAGCTAAGATTGTCTCACCCATGAACAAATATTTAATTAATAATGATTATAATAATGTTAAGTTAAATAATCATCTTCTACTAGCAAAAACATCCTCAGGATCTTACTGATGCTGTTGCCAAAGGTTCGTTGACAAAATCAGCAAATAGCTCATCCATTGATTTCCCCAACTCTTTCTGTATTGTGCCGTAGACCTTGCAAATATAAACTACATTTAGAAGTATAGTAGTGATACCAACTCAAGGAAAAAGAAAAATTGAATTCCAATGTAGATTAGCAAATGATAGACCTTATTTTCATTCATGTATTGTGAAATTCAGACTGACAATTTCATTTTCCTCAGACAAAATGTGAATTTCATTAACCGTTAGAAGTACAAGAAAACTAAATTCTTATAACAAGCCCGTCAAAAACCATCTCTCCCAAAAGCTTAAGTTGTTGGGTAGAGGCAATTGAATGGTTGTATATTTAAAAGACCCCCCCCTCACGAATGAACCCATTGGGTGTGAAGCACAGACATTGCACAAGTAGGCTACAAGACTTGTTCAATATCTTGTGCTGAAATTTGACATATTATTTAGGAAATGGGGGCTACAAGACTTGAACCCACACCCACTTGATCATCGAGGCTCTGATACTATCTCAAGAACCATCTCTCACAAAAGTTTAAGTTGTTGGATAGAGGCAATTGAACAGTTGTATATTTGACATAGCCATTTAATGCACAAAAATTGTGTCCAACACCAAAAAGTATGAGGGAAGTTTTTCACTATGAAAACCTTGTACTGCAAATCATTTCCCAAAAATTTGCTTTTATTGTTAGCACATAACTAAAATACTTATTTTCAACTTATAAAGAAACCTCTTGCAAAGGGCGAGGAGGAAGAGAGTCTTGTAACTGCTTCAAAACACGTATATAAGCTGCAGGGAGCACATCTGCACGTGTTGACATATATTGACCTAGTTTCACCCACAAGCCTTCCATCTCTAGTATCAAATTTAGAACACGCTTAGCATTACGCTCATGAGTCTTCTCCCACAGAGCAGATTGTCTAGATTTGCTCATCCATTTCTCCCGTTGTTGTACACCCTACGCAGACAAATAAGAGCAATTAATGAAGTTATGTATACATATTATATATGTAAATAAATAATAAATAAATAAATAAAATCTGAGCAACCAATGAAATTCACCTTATAATCTAGGTATACTATTAAGGCCATTGTGAATACTCTAACACGTCTTCTGTATATGCTTCCCCACCCCATTCTTGCAGGTGAGCTGTAACATGGAATCAAAGTTACTTTTAAGGCCAACGATACAATATACAAGAGGGATAAAATTGTAAAATAAATATTTCCAACAAATCAAGAAATGAGAGGATCAACCAGTAACACAAATTAGAAAAGCACTTCAAAAGAAACAAGAAAAACCAGGGGAAAAAAGATATATAATTTAATTTATGGCATTATGATAAGCCTATGTTTAGACAGGTGTGTCTAAGTTAGGCATCAGAAACAGGAACTGAGACTAATAAATCTTGGGCCCAGATTGGACAGTACAGTCAGAGTAATTAGGGAATGATTAGAGGTATGAAAAGAATAAATTGGCAGGAACAGATGGATGGAAAGTTAGTTAGACTTAGACAGTTAGTAGTTGTTGAGGGAGAGTTGGAGGGTTCTCAAATTCTGTCTCCACCATTGTAGCAATCTTGGTTCTCTGGCAGCAAAGGTCAAGAACTCATTCTCTAAGAACACAAGTTTCTTGAGGCTTTTCCATACCAGTCTTGTTGTCTGAACCAGTTCATCACATTTACACGTCTATTAAGTCCTAAGATTGTTAACAGTATGTACATAAAGTTCTAGAAGTTTATTATTGAAGAAAAGAATTCAAGCAAAATACAGAAGGGGCATGTAGAGTGGAGCAACATTAGTTAGCAGTAATCATATTGAACAAATAATATCTCAATATATACGAAACCCTGCTCAAATTTATTGAAATCAGTTTTCTAGGATCTTGAAGAAGTAAGATGATATTCTGCACACTAGACCAACATTTTAACATCTATATGTAATGTATTCCAACATCTTGAATTCCTACCAACAGCCTATAATATGGCAATAGAAAAGAAAGGCAAGATGATTAAATCTCAAGATCCCAGCATTTTTGGGCATTCCAAGCATATTCTGAATGGTTTTAATTTTGCAATACCAACACAGGATGAACCTTTAATGTCCCTACACCCACAATACCCTGGTATACTAATATTCTCAAGTTGGAAGTCAATGACCATAACTTAATACAGTTTTCCTGAAAAAGAATTGGAAATATTAAACAACAAAAAGAAAAATGGGGGTAGTAAAATCGTAAGTAAAACCCTGATTTTAAAATTATTTAAATATATAATGCCATAAGTTAACAGAATGAAAAAGAATATATAACGACGCTAGTTCTCAAGCAGATCTCAGTATGACAAACTAGAGGGTATTTTTAATTCAGTAAAATGCAAAGCCGTTATTCATATGCATGTATGGACTAAAATTAAGTCTAGTTAGTAGCATAGCTCTTAATCAGCAGTTAACGTTAAACTTTGTCATATCTTCATGGACTTGAAGTAACATAACTCCTAAACACAGGTGATTTTTGCAGCTACAGCCCCTATTATAAATGGACATTTTCTCATATTGAGTTTTCTACGGTGCTTTTGAACAATCAACTCCGAGGCCATCCCCATTAAAAAAGGGCAATTTCCCAAACCCGAAGTTATGTTGTTAACATCATAATCTAGAACAACCACCTCCAGCAATAACCAATTTATACCTTTGCACCCAAAAACAAATCATATCTGCTAAAAGTTAGATAATAATAATTATGATGATATCAAATATGCATTAATCCCTGAAACAAAGGTAGCACCGACATTTTACACGATAATCTGCAAAAATAGCAATCAAGCACGCTTCGCTCCGCATTAACGATCAAAAGTTCGATCAAAATAAAAATAAAAAAAATTCAATGAAAACAAAATTGAGAGTGTCCATACGACAAATCCAATGACAGCGACCAATGACCGGAAAGAATCTCATCACTGAATAACGGAAAACGCGAGCAAACTTAGAAAGGAGACACTGTTCAACGCAATTCAGATTATCGCTAACCAGAGAATAGGTGGTGTGGATTTTACCTGAAGCTTGAGGAGGAGGAGTAGCTTGAACGAGAAAGAAAGTTGTGCGAGAAAAGAAAGAAAGCGAGCACTAAAAAATTTCCAAATAATATAATAAATATATAATACCATATGATATATGATATCTCTATATATATTTATATATATGTATATGTGTGTATGACGGAGAAGACGAGACTTTTCTTGAAATGTCGTGTATTTACTCGGATTTAGAATTTTCCTTTCTCGTTTTCTTCCCCACCAGGCAATGGGGGGACGACTCTCAGACCAAAAATGGGAACCAAATGCTCTTTTTCTTTATTTGACCCTTTCGTTTGGTAGAATTGGAAGACACGCATGTGAGTTTGAGTGAGCTCACACGTGTCAGTTTCTGAACGGTTTTTCTATGGGCGAGGGAGGATGCAAAGAAGGGATTAATTCTATTGAAAAGATTTTAGTGGTGGTGACAAAATATTTTTAATACAAATTATTAAAAATTAAACATCTCATTAGATGTTTAGAGAATTCAGCTAAGTGTTAATTATATTAAGCCTCATGGTTAACTGTTTAGCTCTAAAGGTTATATATCATTTTGATTAATTAATACACGCATTAATACATTAATAAGTGGTGATATGCATAAGTAGTTTGAGAAAGTTGTAAATTTAAATTTATTTTAATAATTGCTACGGGCTAAAAATCGAGGTCTGAGAAGCTCTAATTCTCTAAGAAAAGAGAGAAACTCGCATTCCTTAAAAGGCCCGAAGGGTCCCAGCCCACTAAGGGATAGAAGAAACTCTCCTCACCTGATCACGCCGGCCCAAAGGGAGAAAGCCTCACAACGCTTAGAGGAGGAGAAGGTTTAAACCCAAGACTCCGAAACCGGTCTGGCCCAACAAAGCTAAAAGGAGATAGCGGCGACTTCTCCTCCCCAATCTGCAATTAACTCCTAGATAAGCGGGAAAAGATAAGTCAGGGAGCTGTTAGGTGAACTCCCCTTGCTTTATCTCTATCTTAGCATTCTAAGTTCATTTATAAAATCACACGACCTCCTTAGGTCACCAGGTATCACTCATTCCCTTCCTAGAGAATTCACCTAACGTTTGTGCTTACTTGAGCGTCAGAGTGGCTTTGTAGGTACACTTGGTCGCCACCCTCTCTCTAGGAGCTTTCGTCCAAGCCTTCGAGCTTTCGTCAAGGTGTCTTCCTCACCCTCTACTCGTGTTCAGGTAACTTCGTTCTCTATATGAAGTACTCGCGAACAATAATTATTTTTTAATATAATTAATTATCTAAGAATTAATTTATATTTAAATACTTTAATTAAAAATGATTTTTTATAGAAATGAAATTTAAAATAAAAAGTGATTTTAAAATAGTATGTTTTGTTTGGATTATATAAAAATAGATGTTTTTATATGATAAAATTACATTAAAAAGGAACTTTGAAGTTATTAGTTATATTTATATTATAACTAGGGCCAATTTTGTAGCAACATAATATAATGTGTAATAAGCAAAAAGCTTTTTATGAAATAATGTTCTTCAGCTTCAACTTATTTTTAGAGAACAACTTATTTTTTGGGCTACATAGCTTTTATTAAAATCTTGGATTTAACCCAAATATACTTAATTTTCTTCAAACATCTTTAATTGAAAAAAAAAAAGTTGTTACAAGATGTTACCAAACATACTTTAAAGTTTAGTTTGATAAAGCTTTTTGAGAGGGTGCTCTTATTCTCAAAAAGTATAAGTCAAATTTTTGTGTTTGATAAACAAAAAACATATATGCTTTTACTATTGACTTTTAAAAGCCAAGGATGCTCTTAAGAGTTCTCATGCAATGATGATCTTAGAAGTTCTCATGAATAACTTTTTAAAGTTGGCTTATGCTTTCTAAATGTTAAAATACTAATATACCTTTAGATTTTTAATGGTTGTTATTACTCTCTTTAATATTTATGTTTATTATGTTAATTTCATATATAAATAGCACATTTAAAATATATTTATCAAACAATATTCTCATAACTTCTACTTATCAAACAATATTGGGGGAAATTAAAATAACTCGGCCTAAATTTAGTTTTGACATTAAATGAAAGAATTTTGAAAATATTTAGCATTTTTATAAGGTATTTGGTTTAGCCCAAATTAGTGGAATAAAAATACCCCCAATTGAGAGTGAATTGTTAAATTTCCTTACCATTCCACTATATCACACGTTCTTCAACGACTTTTTCCCCACTCATCCCTTCATTATTGTTGACAATGTTGTTTTTCTTTCAACTCCAATGACACCACCATCCTTGTCACCCTCTCCGCCAATGAATCTCCCTAATTTTACGCCATCCGTGGAATGGGGACACTGATTTTACGCCATGAACAACGAGTTAAAGGGAGAAGGGAACAACATTATTGATGCTTCCACAAGAGACTGCATTGCCAACAAGCACTTGGTGTTTCTAGTGCTTGAAGTCTAGTTTAGCTTCAAAGCTAAATCTGGTTTTCTTTGAAGAGATTGAGTTTCCATTTTTGCCATATTAATTGGACATGTAGAACATGTTTCCCTATGCTTCTGCCGGGAAAACTCTTACTAGGGAGAAGGAGAGGAGGAAGAAAGGTCTAAGGTGCAAAGTGTAACTATCGATACAGGTGAAAGAGCTCTGTATTGTTCTACAAAGGATACCGGTGTAGGCTGAAAACAGCATTATATTTCTATAAAGCAAATTATGTTAAATTTCCAATTCCATAATTAGTTATCCAAATAAGAAACTTTGTAAATGATAGAATTTAAAATGCATCAGATGAAATTTCTTGGATTTCAACTTCTTTGAAATTCTCAACATAACTCATTCAAACACAAGAGTGGATTTTTTATCACAAGAATATTTGAATAACAAGAAAATCAGAGAAAAGAAAATAGAAAATTAATTATTTTCTCTTGTTTATTTGTGTAAAAATTGAAATAAAAGGAAAAAGATAATGATGCCAAATAACAATTTTACTCTAATGCCATTACAAAATATTATCCTAATAATAAATATTAGTGTAAACATAAAAGTTAATGTTGTTGTGAAACTAATGAGTGATATGGAAAAGTAATAGAAGAGAAAGGGCGAAAGAATATAGGGAGAAATATGATTCTTATTCTCAAATGTGTGTTGTATAATGAGCATTCATATAATTATTTATAGGCTAAAGGGGAGGTATACAATATTACATCAAATCTCTATCATATCAATATATATTCATCTAATTGGATACCGACCAAATTAGAATAATGATATCGACAATCCAATAATATTTTATAACACCATCTTGGATATCCATCAAGGATATGTCTCATTAAAACCTTACTAAGAAAAACCCATTAAGAAAAAAATCTTAGTGAAAGAAAAAGAATACAACATCCTCATAGTGCAAGTTGTCTGATTAAAAACCTTATGAAGAAAAAACTCAGTGAGATAAAAACCTTGATGAAGGAAAAAAAAAAGAGTACAACTTTTTCCCCTCTTAAGATAATTATGGACATTCTTCTAATGAGATGATGTAGAAACTGCCACTGTATTATATCCATACACGTAGTATTACCGTTTCTGTAACAATATGGTCACATAACATCCATCCCCTTCAACTTTTGGCCATCAAGGATGGAGGAGTGAAACAACCTAACAGTCATGCAGAACCAACGGTCACGGTAGCACACATAACAACTTGCTTCAACATTCTTAATGATATTCACATGTTAGATGACTACCCTTGTCCAAAAACATTCACGACTCGCTTCATGTATTACAATAATTTTCGCATAATTTGAAAATTAGGGCTTAATGGATCTTTATCAACTAATCTCACAATCATTAGAGTACTCAACGGATGTGTTCAATCCATATAAACTCATTTCAGAGTCTTCTCGATATAAATTGATTGATAGAAAAATATTTTATTTTTCAAATGCTATATGTGTAAACAAGACAAAATTGTGTCTTGCCAATATATTTTCTTTTAAATATTTTACATATTTTGGAATTTCTTATGGAGATCCAACGATCACCAACTTATATTGTGATATAACAATTTAGGTCAAAACCCTTACATGAAATACATGGGAAAATGAGATCAATTTTGTACTCATATCTCAATAAAAATTGACTTAGGTGATTATAACACATACACCATAATTATTTTAATCCATATAAGGGTTGTTGAAGCCTTAATGAACAAATTTTTCTGAGAATTTCTATATGCTTCAACTATTTTAAATCCTTCAGGGATTTTCATAGAACTTTGCTAGCTAGTAAGCCATATTAATAGGCTTATAGACACATGTCTAATTTCTTTATTAACTGATAGAATAAAATTAAATCTATCACCAGAGAATATATCTCCATATAGTCAATGCCAGGTTTTTTGAAAACCCTTACGTTACAAGTCGTTCTTTATATCATATATTTCTCTATTTCATTTTTGCACGAAAAACGCACTTGTAATTTACTAATTTCACGCCTTCAGGTGCTTGACTATAGATCCCAAACACTTCATACTTTTCAAGTAAAGTTAATTTCAACATAAATTGTGCATTTCCACATTGGCCAATCATTTCTCTGTCTATATTCTTTGACAGATTTTTATTCAAGATCTTCATCTTGTTTTTTATTTATTTATTTAAATAGCAACATTATGTGCATACAATGTTGTCGACAACAATATGATTTCGATTGGTTTCATATTTTTCATAAAGACATAACTCACCGGGATCTCTTTGTTTTTGTAACTTTTGAGGTTCCTGAACAACTTATGAGGTTTAAGCAATAGTTATGTCTTTGGGCTCTTTTTGAGAACTTGCTTCTGTGTTATGACCATCTTCATTAATTACTCCTTTTCATTTTAAAAGAATTTTCATATTTGAAATCGACTGTGCTAACACGCTTCAGGTGTGACTTACTTTGCACTAATAGATTGTCCTTCTAGGACACCATTTTAAATTGGAGCAATAGTTTGCAGCATGTATATGAGTTTTCATAACTCTCTTTGGGTCAGTAAATAAATCTAACAGTTGATTTGAAATATTTTGCCACATTGCCTTGTACGAGGATCTAAATATAATAATGACAATGTATTTAATGTAGTTTCTATTTTCTGCTGCTTATTTTCTCTCCCTAATGTTGGAAAAATTATTTCATCAAATGACAATAAAATAAATATTGTCGTAAATAAATCTCTGTTTGGTCGAGCTAATTTATAATAGAAGGAGATTCATAACCAATCATATATTTCCAACATTCTCTAATGTCTCATCTTTGTGCGTTGTGGTGGAGAAGTTTTAATATAAACCACACATTTAAAAAGTTTTAAGACGGTGAATATTTGGCTCTTTACCAAAGGCCAAGTGTAAATCATAAATGAGTGGGGGATGAGAACGTCGCGTCCTCATTGGGGATCCTAGGGCATGGCTATCCGTTTTCGCTTCATATATGAACAAGGCCACTCAGGAGATCTCTAGGTCCTATTTCATTTTTAAATCACTGCTAGTCCTTAGCAGCTTACCTAGTTACTAGGTGATAGGCGGGGTTCTAATCTTGAATTACCTACAAATAAGAGGTTATCACACTTTCTGAAACTAATCCTTGATACTTCTGCTAATAGAACAGTGCACATTCCCGCAAGATCCTACCTACAGGAACATTGGCCATTCCTGCCCTGCAAGCTTCCTACCTATAGGAAAGGGAACATCCCTGCAAGCAACCTACCTACAGGAATACTGATCATTTAGTCATTTAAGGTCGCCCTAACACTCTTTTCTCTCATGTATCTCTTTTGGGTATTCATTTTCTTCTAGCAGCATAATAACAACATCATTCTTCGGGCAACATAATAACATATATTTACTTTCACATTATCATAAAGCGTAAACCAAACTGCACTGGCGATTTCAGGGCCTCCCTGTTCTCAAAGACTCGGACTTTCTCTTGTCTTAAAATTTCCTCTTTATATTTTAAATATTTTATACACTCAAACTCATTCCTTACAAAAGCAAACTCAAAATTTTAATTCAAACTCCCGAAATACCAATTTCACCCAAAAGCCGTTTTCACCTGAAATTCTTGATTTTCGTCAGAATTTTAGTTATCAAAAATCCAAAGGGCCCAAGACTTCACCCCTAGGTTTTTGATATCTCTAAGCTCATCTTTCACAACTATTAACCCATATTTTCAACTCAAAGTTTAAAAATTATAGTTTTACCCATTTTGCTCAAAATGCCATTTCCCCCGCAAAGCCCGATTTTCTTCAGAATTTTAGTTATCAAAAACCCAAAGGGTGCAAGACTTCACCTCAAGATTTTTGATAGATCCAAACTCATTTTTAATGAGAACAAACCCAAGTTTTTAGTCCTACTTTTTGAACTTCCCATTTTACCCTTGTTCACCTAAAAACATCGTTTTACTTCATTTGTTCGAGAAATTCGTCAGGGTTCGAAAATCTTGAAACTTAACACCCCCACACGATTTTTCATGTAGACTCCAAAAATGAAGTTAGTTTTCCATGATAAAAAGATCAGCCTAAAGTTTTTACTTAAGCCCAAAACCTTGTCAAACTCATATCCATATCCCTAAAACACCATGGTACAACCTAGTTTCTTTAAGAATACAAACAACCATATTTTCACAAGAGCATGCATACTCATAATTTCACATATAAAACATCATAAATATGTCACTTAGACAGTGGATTATCGGATTACCCACCTCTAAGAAGACTTTGAGAAGATTTAAGAAACTTTGAGACAAGTCCCTTAGGGAGCCTTTATGCTTCCAAAGCTTGCTTGATCACCTTTCTCCAAGAGAAAACTTGAGAGCAAAATGATGATGAGGGCCACGGTTTTGAGGCTTGGGAAAAGGAGCAAGAATAGTAAGGAACAAGAGAGAAAATAGGATGAAGATGGAGTGGTCTTAAGCTTGGCTTGCCTTGAGTTTGTAGAGGAAAGAAAATGAAATTTCTCTAGGGATTTTGGGGGAAAGGCCACGACCAAGAGATGGAGTGAGGGAGCAAGGGAAGTGCTTAATTATAGAGAAGCAAGAAGCATGCCATCTTGCAAAAAAAAAAAAAANGGTTGTTAACTTTCCGTGTACAGATATCCTAAAAATTTTATAAACATACCATCTTAATCTAGTAATTTTTTTAATAAGGAATTTAAATTAATCCAAGGAACTCATAACTGAACTTTCGTAAAAGTGTGTTTTACGGATACCTTCGATACGTAATTCAATTCTAGCGACGAAAGATAATTGATCCGGATCTCGCGGAATCTCATGAGACCAAGGAACTATTACCTTGACGGGCATTTTTGGAAAATAAAATTAGTGATTTAAATTTTCAGTCTTAATAAATTGCTTATATATTTATTTATTGCACGAAATCTTTACTAAGGTTCCATGTTAGATTAGGAAGGCAAAATCGTAATGCTCGGACATCATCATGCTAAGCAAGATCGTAATGCTCAGGACCCATCTATCTAGATATCTCCCAAAGATTTATGTTTAAGATATGTTTTAAATGTTTTCATGAAAGTATTATTATTAGAATTATTATGTTATCATAACAATTTTTGTATGATTAGAATTATTATGTATTGAATCATGTTTCAAGCGTCTCGTGGGTGCTATGGGTGATTGCTTACTCACTGAGTTTTTCTCCAAAGAATTACTCCTCATCTCCTTGTCAGGTTCTTCAAGCAGTTGTAGCTACGTCATATTCTTGAGTAAGTAGTCACATTGAGGTGAAGCTGTCCGTAGGAGTTCTGTTAGATTTTACTTTAATTTTTATGTCATAGTTTAGAGTGTTCTAATTGTACACAAACAAGACCTTTGGACCATGTTGCGTAATATTTATGTACATAGTATTTTATGTTTAAGATTATTTCAGAAAAATATGTGAACAGTTTATGTAGAAAAGAAATTTTCTATCTTTACAATTTTATTAATTAAGGTTTTTTTTATTGAAGTTAAAATGCATGATTTTTAAAGAAAAGTGTTTTTACGAGGCTTTCATATGGGAATCAATTCCTTGTGTGCTGGTAACAGTTTTCAAGTCATTATAGAGGCCGAGATTTGCTTGATGCAAATCAAGTAACAAAAGGATCCACAATCTCCTAAACACAAATAATAAACCTCATAGGAAGTTCTATAAACCATCTCTCATCAAGTCCTATTAATGTCATTGGGAAAACTCGACAATTTATAGGATTAGACATGATTGCCATGTACGCCAGATATTTGAATGCCCTAAGATGCTCATGTGGATTAGTCGTCCCATCATAAGAGTTTTGCCGTTAGGAGGGTGAAAATGAGTTGGTACGGCCATTCCAAACACATAATCAGAGAATGAGCTATCATTTACGACTTAAGAATGCTTCACAAACATCTTTGGCTCATTTTCCTTCCTCCTTGTGTCCTGATATGAATCACTTGAAGCTTGTGACTCGCTTGAGCCATGTCTTTTAAAACCTCTTGACCCGTAAGTTGGACTTCTAGTTTTGCGGGAACGAATCGGTCCTTAGAATTCCCAACCATTGCATGAATTGATCATCGCCATGTCCCCATTGAACCATGGTTGATCAGTCATCCCAAGATGTTTGATAAGATGGACAAGATGGAGTTTGGTTGTTTTGGAGGATTCCTGTCCCGAGCTCCTCTTCTCCCTTTGTTGATTAAGATAATGTCGGAGATCATCCCCTTCTTAGATTAGGAGATCTTGATGTCGTACATTCCCCTAATTATTGAAGGATCTCGCATCATCTTGTGGACCATGATTGAGTTCTAAATCCTTCAGCCTTTTGTCCCTAGCTCTTTAAGAGATGGTGAAAATATTGCAATGCTTCAACAACTTGTTGCTACTCAATCCTTAGGTCCTAACGAATGACCTCTTCCACCTGTGGGCGAATGGACAGTCGTTGATTTGGCCGCCATGGTGGAGCCCTATTTGGGTTAGGTCCAGATGTTGATGCAATTAAGCCCATCTGGTAGGGAAGACTAGCTGGTAACGTGACTAGAACCCAAAAATTTATTGTTTTATACTATGTCCATCGTGTGAACCATCTTTTAGCCTAAAAATGGGAAAGACAATTGCTTTGTTTTTTTAAATACAAAAGTCATTCTCACATACAACGCCAATGTTCCAACTTCCAAGGTGATCACCTTTTTCGTTTTTGTCTCAATAGACCATTGGTTTCAGCCTATTTCCAAAATCAAGCTTTTCTTTAGTTGTTGTATAAGGATAAAAAACTTATCAAACAATACAATTCTTTATTCTTCGCTTCAAACTTCAACCCAATGACCTGAACCAAACCAACCTGATCTCATTTGTTGACAAAAAGAATTACAAACCAAATCAAACCACAACTCAGTTAAATTTAATCGGCTTTAATTTATTTTTTTACTTAAAATCAAATCAAACCAACCCGTTTATCTCCTAATTCAGGGTAACATCCAATGCCACATGGTAGGCCGCTAAGTACCAAGGTGCATTATTCAAGGACGCCACTCCTTATTTGTTATTCTGGCAGTCACTAAAATGCAAATAATATTAAGAGCAGTATATATTACAAAACATTTTTGATGAAATGGACTACATTATAGAAATTGAATAATGATATTTCATTCTTTTGAATGACCTATCGAGTGAAAAATGCTAAAAACTTTCACAAGGATACTTTCAAGTCCAGCTGCCTACTTGCATGGCTACTTGGGGGATTTGATTCCTTAGCTAATCTTCAGTCACAAGAAAATATGCAATGACAACAAGACTATGGTGGAATGTTGATCTTATCTTCCGGCTGCATGCTTACAAGGAACCTGTTGGTTTTGACTCTTCAGCTCATCTCCAGCCACCAGAAAATATGCCGTGTGCCTGAAAAAATAAGAGCATCTCAGACGTGAAAGGGTAAACAACAACGATCTTCCTGGAAGAGGCACTTTAGGCAGAAAATAAGGACACAAATTCGAGAGATTTTTGCATGAATACGATTCTAACACCTCGTACGTAAGCACACTCGTGATAAAAGTGGGTCTCACTAACTTCGTTGATGGTACGCTCTTTTTCTTGTTTTTGGTCCAACCAACTTTATTGTTAGTGTTTAAATGTGAGACATTAAAATTGTATCTATACTAGAACTATTTTAAAAATTTAGGTTAAGTTTTTTATATTCATTTCATTCAATTCAAGAACCAAATGACACGTCGACATTTTCCTTGAAATGATGGCACGCTTGTAGCTTTTAAGTTACTTATTTCGAGAAGCATGTCCACACGTGCTTGATATGATAATTGGATGTAATAGATATAGAGAATTTGATACAACTCTTGTCTAGAAAATAAACCTGAAAAAGTTCATCATTTTGATCTTTGAATCATCATCGACATCTGGAGTAGTGTCCAATGCTTGTTGCATGTGATGTAACCACCTCTCTGCAGCTTGGTGAGTGACGGGAAACGGTCGATGTCGAGCAATTAGAGCAGGATGCCCTGCCAATATATCAAGAAAAGAACCCAACGTTTAAGCCTTGAAGTTAAATTGTGATTATATGAAGCTATGTAGTTCCACTTTACAGAAGGAAAAAAAAAACACTGCCAAAAATTCCCGATCGTTCTGTCTTCGATGTATGACAATCAATTTTAATTTCCATTAGTCTAATTTCAACAGGAAAAGACGCCAATTGAAGATGCCATTAAATGGAAGACAGAGGACATAGAATAGGATCACTCGATACAGCCGTGAAAAGACATAATTAGATATTGTAAACGCTGTGATGAACTCAGCAAAATGGCAGAAAGTTCATTGGAGAACACGAGAGAATTGCGAGGTGAATCCAAAGACTTGAATTGGATTATACTGAGTTTACAATCTGCAGAAGCTAAGCTCATATACAAAGCTAAAGTCTACTTGCTACGCAAGTTTCACAACTAACAATAACTACCTTTAACAATTCTAACTAACCAGGGCTAAGCTAACTCTAGTTAAACAACCAGTTAACTAGCTGAGTGAGTTAAACACATTTATCTACAGGTAACACATACTAGTTCATAGTCTTGTAGGACCTGTTGTGTATCTTTTAAGGCTCTTTTCTCAAGAGAATCCATGCCCAGAATGATCGATCCTGCTCTGAATTTTTAATTTGCAAGAGTCAAACAACGCCATTCATAAACCACTAACCAATGCTACAATTTGACAAGATGCTTATCTTCCTCCCTACAACGTTTTCTTAGAAAAAGAAACAAAATTCAGAAACCATCACAAGATCAATTGATTAATAGAACCTAGACTAGATCGTTCTTTTTTTTTCTAACGGCAAAAACCACGAAAATAACCAAACAAAATGAGATCAGCTCTCTTTCTTTTCACCCATAGCCACTAGAAACTTCTGGAGCCAGCTTAAAATTTACTCACATACAAAGTAGAGCAATGAAATTCGAGAAAACGGCACCTCTTCTCTGAGAAAAGAGAGGAGGGCCTCCCATTCTCTGCACGAAGAACTCGTACTGGTTCTGAATAGCGTCCTCTTTCTCGGAGCCGGCGAATATTGAACGAAACCATTCTTCCTCGTCATCATAAACCCTGCCCCCAAGTCAAGCCACAGCACCACCAACGAATATTTAATTTATTTTTTGTTATTAAAAAAAAGTAAAGAGAAGAAAAAAAAACAACTTCATGATGGAAAAAAAATAAGAAATAAACTAATGAGATAGCCGCGAGTGCCTGTTATAGAAATTGGTGGAGAGGTTAACGAAGGTTTGAAGGCCAAGCTTCTGGAAGAGATTGGCGTCGTCGATGGCGAAGGCGTCGTCCGTGGGGACTCCGCTCCATTCAGAGGCCTTCTGTTGGAGACTCTGCATCTCTGAACGGCGATGCGTTTTTGAGCAAAACAAGGCGAACGACGGGTTTTACTGCTGCGTAGCGTGAAGCAGTTACTGGAATATATACACATAGAGTGAGGGGAATTCGCGTGAATTGCACGCTGCTTTTCGTTTCATGAGTGTGCAGACGTGGATGGGAGGCAAACCGGGCTGTTTTGAATTTGATGCACTGGGATAGAGTGGACCAAACTGTGGGCGCGGTTTTCTGTTTTCATTTTTGCAACATTCCTAGGTAACAATGTCGTCACTCGCTTGACATTTTATGATTTGTTTGTTTGAATGGTGTCACGGGATTGGTCTAAAATGGTCCAATAAGTGGAGGCCCATGTTGCGAAAATGGACTCCAAACTTAGCCCACTAGGGATGGGATCCATGTCGCGGCCAACATGGCATATAGTGCACGTGCCACAACTGATGATGCACGCGGCAAGAGTAACAAACTTGGTTTAACAACCCATAAAAACAACGCGAGATCTCCGAAATTCATATATAACTCTACTCGGTTAACTTAGCGCGCCGGCTACGAAGCATGCTAACTAATCCAAGCACAAAAGCTCAATCACGAACCCAAGGTAATGCACTCATTCCATAACAATTAAAAAACTTTATATAAGTCCTTACTTAGGCGTTAGAGTGCCTTTGTGGGTATCTGTCGTTGTCGTCTGAGATCAGGGATGCTCATTGTGTAACTGGGCTCTACCAGTACTAGGTATGTTGGCTAAGTATGTTGCAAGTCATAAAGCTCCAGGGAAGAAATAATTCTGAGGAACCTTCCGGCCCTTACACAAAAGAATGTTTAACGGGGACAAGTGATTGAGGCGTTCTCAAGTGAAGAACAGGGGCGTGAGTTGCAAGAGTAAGAGAGAAGTGTATGGCGAGAACTGGAAATGTAAATATATTCAATACTAGTCACCGGAGTGACTTTGGTTACAAAGTTATCATTACCGGAGCAAAGGATTGAGTGCAAGTTACAGTCAATAAAAGGGGAAAAAGTGGTGTCAAGATTAAAGAGATTGCTACAATTACGACTACTCCTATGAAAGCAGGGAAATGAAATGAAAAAGAAAAGGTGGTGGCGTAGGCTGAGCTATCGTAGGACTGCTGACTGCCGTTGTGGAGACTTACTATGAGTCGATAGGATTGTTAGGAAACCACATCGAATTTAGCCCATGAGCCCTGTATTTATAGAGTTTCAGGGCTTTCCTCTTATGATAACCGTTCTTCACCCAGCCGTCGACGATTACCACTTTCGACCGTTGTGATCCGCATAATGCGGGCCGGTTGTGCTTGCATGTGTGACACGACATGTAGCGGTTGTCATCATCGTGCTCTTTAGTAGTTGTGCCACCTTCGGAATGTGGGAAGTTATTTTCCCGTAGTGGCTACATCAGATTGGAGGTTATTGATCGTGTTCAAACTTGTTAACCATTCCCTCCATAGAACTGACTTGATACGACAATTTTCTGCTAAGTCTCAAATTTTGTCGCGAAATTAACCCAACACGAGGCTACTACCATGAAGCGACCGTGACAATTCTTAGATGAATTGCCATCTTTGCGACAATTTTTGTCTTAGTCATCCGTCGCGAGATTAGCCCAACACAAGGCTACTACCATGAAGCGATCGTGACAACACTTGGATGAATTGCCATCTTTGCGGCAATCTTTTACCTTAGTCATTGAACTATAGTGTCGACATTTTGGTTAATTGGTGATACTTCAATCACTTTGGTTTTTTTGTCATTCCTTGATTTTTTTAGTTGCGACAAGGATTCCCTTGCGACTATTCTAATAACTATTATTTGGTAGCTTTTGTCGTCAAATAGTTATTGTCGCGACAGCTATTCTGTCGCGACCCGTTTTCTAGCAAGCCTTGGCAATTATTTCTATTGCTCATGATTGCTAACCTTCGCATCACCGATATTTATGCCATCCACGTCGCCAACATTCATTTCAATGCGAACTCTTAGTCATAATTCGCTTCTCACTATATCGCGAATTTTGGCGACCTAACAACTGCTCCTCTCATTGCCCACCATGATTTTTGAGACATAATCATTATCAGACAAGACCACCAATTGCTCCTCTTCTCCATGCTCAAAAATTTCATCGTGTTGGTTAGTGGACACGATAGGATCATCCAAACGGACGAGCATACGTTTCTTTTTCTAGAACAGTACCATGAAGACTACGTTGATCCTCCATCGGTGTTTCGATGGCAATGATTAGGGAATCAAAAGGTGATAGAAGGACCAACCAGTTCATAAGCTAACCGCTTGGCAAGAGAAAAAAATCAGTGCACTAGGGCATATCTCGAGACACAACTACACGCCGAGCCCCATTTTTGCACGTGCAAGACTTGAATCCTCCTAAGAATGTTTCTAAGAAACAGTAATTTCATGATATCCTCCTTGTTGTATTGTATAGATTTAGATTAGATTATATTTAGATTAGATGAGATGATCATCCTAAGTATCAAAATGCACACAAAGATAGCCCAATCGTATGACCACCGCTAAGCCACACACATCAGTAGTACGGGCTATTTGGCTACTCAGTGCCATCACAACGCTAACTGAAACCCTAAGCCCCAAAATTCAGCCTGACTCCACTTCACCGTGACCCCAATTCACCATGGCGCCCAAGCAAAAACGTCCATCACCTCTTGATTCCGATTCCGACGAGGAGCAAGAACCCTCATCCCAGCAACGAAACCGCCGTGAAGGAGAAGAAAACGACGAAGAAGAAACCTCGTCTGACGAACAGGGAGACGAAGACGATGATGAAGATGACGAAGAAGAAGATCAACCTTCGCAATCCGTTCAAGCTGCTTCCAAAAATCCTCAACCCCAACCCGCAAGTTCCCACCCCAAACCATCATCCTCCGAATCCGATTCCGCCACCGAATCCGACTCTGAAACCGATCGGGCCCCTCCCAAAATCAAACCCCTAGCGGCCACCACCAAGCCCAAGGACCAAACCCCAAAGGCGAAGCCCCAGTCTTCTTCCGCCAAATCTGCATCGAAACGCCCCGCCGAGAACAACGGCCACTCCGGCGATCCAAAACGGGCGAAGAAGAAGGTATCCAAGGATTCTGCTGCCGCCGCCGCGGCTTCGGACGAGGAGGAGGCCGATGAGGATGCGAAGAAGCCGTCTGACAAGAAGCTCTTCCAGAGGCTCTTCAGCGAGGAAGATGAGATCGCCATCCTCAAAGGCATGGTCGAGTTCAGCTCCAAGATGAAGGGCGCGGATCCCTTGAAGTGCGCCGAGGCCTTCCACGATTTCATGAAGGGATCGAAATCACTGGGCTTCGACGCCTCCTGCAACCAGCTGAAACAGAAGATGCGGAGGCTGAAGAAGAAGTTCGAGAACAATGCAGGCAGAGGGAAGAACGGGGAGGGGCCCAGCTTCTCGAAACAGCATGAGCATAAGTCATTTGAGTTGTCGAAGAAGGTTTGGGGAAAGAGAGAAGAACCCAGTAAGGAGAAATCATTGTCTGGTCTTGTCGAGAAGAAAAGTGACAGCAAGAGCGCTGCGAAGCCAAAGCCCGAAGCTAAAGCAAAACCTAACTCAGAGCCTCGGATGCTATCAACGGATTATAAGGAATCTGGAAAGGCTGATGTAAAAATCGAAACAAGTTTGGCTGTGAGTTCAATGGTAAAGTTTGACAAGGCAGTGACCCTTGGTGGGCTGGGTGAGGATCTTGTGAGGGCTGGAGTGGAGTTGATTGAACCGTCAAAGAGGGAAGAGTTGGAGGGTAAGTGGAGCGAATTGCTAGATGCTGAAATTGAGTTGTGTGCGAGGCGTGCACAACTGATTGCGGAACAGGCTAAGTTGATGTTGCAGGCCAAGAAGGCGTCGAGGAATTAGGACTCTGCTAGGTATATTCTAGTGCCCTTTGTGTATTATGAACTCTGGTGTGTGCTTTAGTTCTGTTTGTTTTAGGTGCGATTTTATTACTGTGCTATATGTTTTTGTTCAAGGGTTTGTAACTTTGTAGCTGTCAATAAAGTCTTTCAATTCGAAACCATTGTGTTTCTGACATTGATTCTCGTCCTGGTTCTCACATGTTACTTCGTTACATAGTTACATTGCAGGAGAGGGACTCTAATCTTCATTGAAGTCGTTGCCTTCATAACTTTCTCTGAATATATGTCTATATTGTGACACTTTGATGGTATCATATACTTTCAGGTTTTGTTGATATTTTTCACCCCTTTCGAACTACTGTTGTGATCATTATACATCAAGGAACATATTAGCTTGAAGGATTCATATTTTGTTAACCTTGTGTTGTTAAAAGGTCATGAAACTGAGAATGTGATATGTGAACTGGTATGATAGTGGATATGAATGCTTAACTAATTGAACTTCAGCGTCTAGTTGTTAACTTTCCTGATCCTGAAGACTTGTCTTTGTTAAATGACCTTTGCTGGCCAAGGAAAATTCTCAGCCAGTGAATGTTGTGATTAACATGAGATCCCTGGTATAGCAATTGAGCTTGGTTATAAAGTTCAGTACTTAAGTTGCTCATGTTCAACTCAACTGCTAATAGTAACAGCAATCCCTATCAAGCCAAAATTCCTGTATTTCTGTCCAATCTGTAATTGCCAATGTTGCTGGAGAGTTGTCCCTAAACTATCAGATTGGAAATGTTGCTGGAGAGTTGTCCCTAAACTATCAGTGCATTTCATGAAATTCCATAAACAGTTAAACAGTAAGAAGCACATGTTGGCATCAATTTGGTTCCTTTATGAGACTGAGTATTGCTGTAATTGTGTGGTGTGACTGGTTTAATGTTCTCATTGTTTGTTGTTGGCTGTTAAAATCGTTGTATGGTTCAAAAAATTTTGCTTTTAGTCTTTCTTCCTGACTGATCTACTGGCTTCATTCATCCGTGTTATTTTCAGTCGCTGTTCGTTCTGTTTCTAACTTTCCATTCAAAGACAAGGTAAGCAGGAAATTGAAACTGATGACCATACTCTGTAGCCCCAAAAGTTTCGAAATTTAAGCATCCTTTTCTCAACGCAACATTTACATTTTGAATAGGTATTTTTATAAGTGTCATGTTGGCTGCTCCATGCTCTCAAAATATGAGCAATTGACTAATGCATAAAAAATTGAAGGGCTGAGATGTATTTTCAGGAAATTTTAAACATAGTCCATGCAGTAAAAGGATATTATTCGTTCAGTGATATTTGCAAAGTCAATTTGATTATATCTTAATATTTGGTCTCTCCTGCTTGTCTGATCCTTGTTGCTGATGCACTTTCTTCATCCCAACAATCATTGAAATCGCCCCGCCTTCCCTGTCCCACGCCCTTGGCTAGAACACCTACCTATGGGTTGCCAACTTCATGGACCACCAACGACTCTCTCCCTATCAAGTAACCCTTCATCTGTCTCTGTTTCACCATCTCCCGTGCGTAACTGGTCAAATTCAGTGTCCGTTGAGCACCCATCTGGTGGGTTCATTATGGGCTAATGGACCTTTCAGTTTTGTGTTGTTGGTATGTTGTAGTTTGTGTTGCTCAATTTGACCATTGGTTGTGCAAGCTGTTTTGATTAAATTATTATTATTTGGATGTTGTATTGATCCAAACAGTGATTGAATTAGCAGTGGTTGTTTATTATGGGTTTTTCCCAATTGGAAATGTTACTGTTGGTTTGGCTTATAATGAGTGAAACTTTATAGCATTCGATTCGTGCTTTTTGTGTACACTTCTGCATCCAGTCTACCCTTGACTGTTTTAGTTAAGCTGTAGCCTTAAAATGGTGCTCTTTTACATGTAAAAATTCCTCATAGCTCATGGTTGCAGTTTGGTGAAAATGAATTGAAGAGCCATAAATGTTGTGGCTTTGTATGAGGTTTTCTGCATTTAAGCATACTGGGATGCGGCCTTTGTCTCAAGATATATTTGAATATTCTCAGGAATGATTTGGGAATGTTTTATGTCTAGGTTTGTTTCAAGATACAAAAATTATTGTCAAAGAATAAATCATTCCTAAGAAACTTATTTATTCAAGTTTTTATCACTTTTCATTCTCAAGGGCTGGGAATATTTTATTCGTGTATCTTGGGAATGAAATTAATGTGCAAAAAAGACTAGTTTATTTTCACCATTATTTTGTTAAGATCAGTTTATCCTTACTATTATTTGATTTTTCTCTCCAATTTTTTTTCTCCTGAGTGTGTATCTTTCTGCGGTAATGTTGGTTTCACTCATTTTATCTTTTTAGCGTCATATTTAATTAATTTAGATGGGTTGACCATTTTAAAAATTAATTTCTAACTTTATATTGTTTGGTACAAGTTGAAATTTTTTTGCAAATTTATAATTGTTTATTTTTAACTTTTAGAAGTGTACTTTTTATTTTAAAAAATAAAATAATCACAATAAAATAAGTAATTAAAATTGTTAAGGATATTTTAATAATTATCAAACATATTCATAAGAATATGTAATATTAAACAAACAAATTCTTTAAGATGTCTAAGAACGACATCCTTGGATATCACATTCCCGTGATTATTGGGAATAAATATTTGTGCCTCAATAAAAAATAAATGTTCCCTAAGTTTTTCAGTTTGCTGAATCATGTAGGCAGAAAATGGTATGCCTTCATGTATTAAATTATGCATTTAATTGCCCGTGATTGAGGTTCGATTTGGCGAAATAGATAGCAATAGGATTTGCAAATTCTGATGCAATTCAGCAAGCCAGAGTTTGTGTATGGATGTTATAGTTCTTGAATTGGAGGCATGGTTTTTTTTTTGATACATCAGAATGAAAAGCAAAAGGTTACGTTTTAATAAAGACGGTCCGCAAGCAATAGATCTTGAAGTGCACCGCCAACGCTTTTGCTTCACGGACATAAAAGATCCTCAGCTGTCAGCTCCTCCCCATCCAGCCACGCATGTCGGATATCATAGCCCCAAAGAGATGAAACTCCACACTAACAGAATGACCCAAATGAATTGCTTTCAAATATTAATCTCTTCGTAGTAATTGAGTTTACATGAAGTAGTAAATTATTGGTCATGAAATGTTTTATTTTTTTGGGTGATCATTAAATATCCAACCTCATGGTTAAGGGGACAAGGTCAGTTATTACTATGCCACACCTCATGGTTAGAGACATTGTTATTTTAAGCTTATTAAACTAATTTTGTCAAATAATATTATTGTTATAAAAATCCTAATTTGATTAAAGTATTTTTTTAAGAAAGATAAAAATGTAATATATTTTAGGGTTAAATAAGTTTGTCCTCTATCGATGTCTTGCCACGTCAATATGTCCACCTTGGTTGTTTTTGTCTATGTGGCAAGTCGCGCATGCATATACTGGTCTATCTAAAATAAATAAGTGGTGGAAAAAATCCCTTAAGCCAAGATCAAATCTGGGTCAAGGAGGTAAGCAATGTGTTATCGCACCATTGGGCTAGCCAACTTATCAGGTTAGCTAGCTTCTTTAATTTTATATGATATAGATTTAGTTTATTTAAATTGTATTTTTATAAATTTATTTAATTGGTTAAGTAACAAAGATCACCCATATAGTTTAACTGAATGACGCTTTACCTCATTCTTATATAAAAAAAAGTGAAAACTCTAATACATGAGGTTTAACTAAATAACACTTCGCTTAATTTTCGTAAATAAGTCAATTATTTACTCAATTTAAAGTCATAAAAGATATAAATCAAAGGCGTTCAAAGTTAGAGTAACGAAGTGTATCTTTATATAAGTCAATAATATTTTTTTTTAACTTTCAAATAAAATTAATTAATCTATACTAATTAATAAAGGGATTCACAAAAAATAATTTTTTGGTATCCAATTTTATATACCCTTTTTGCCCTTACAATAACTATATACCCTTCAATCTTTAGTCGTGTCACACAAACTTAATTATTATCAAATTCTCATTTAACATGAAAAATTGGCAAAATCATGACAATGCAGTGATGATAATAAATTAAATGACTAATTTGACTTATAACTTATAATTTTAAGAATTAAAAAGTCATATTTTAAATTTTAATAATCAAAGGGATTTAAATTCACACTTTTAAAGACTAAACTAAACCTAACCTCAATTTAATAGGAACTAATATAAAAAAAAATAAAAATTATCAGGATCAAATTGTTCAAATTGGTCGAAAGTGAAAGGTTACAAGTTAAAATAAAACAGTACCCCAAAAATTTCAATTTCGTACCAGCACTTCAAATCCGCGGTACTTTCAAGTTTCAAGTTTCGAGTTTCAATCAGGCGCTCGGGCATGACGACGAAGACTCAAAGGACTCTGCCACGTCGCGTGCCTGGTTCTCGCAGCTAGTTCATCGCGAAGAAGAAGGACCTTGAGAGTTGTTGCTCTCCGGTCTCAATACCACCGCCCAATCAACCTCTTCGACCATGGCTTCTGGTTCTCCTCGGAACCGCATTGATCAGGTCCTCCTCTAATTTTAATCTGAACCCTAGAGTACTCCATTCATTACTTGCGAACACTTTCTGCCATTTTGCCATTCTTTTCTTTCAACGAACCGAATCCAACAAATTAAAAAAAAAAAAAAGAGTCGGCTTTCATTTGTTTTGTCTCTTGCAAATTAGCTAAAGCAGTTGCGGCTTAATTCGAGTTTGTTTTTTTTCCCTTACATTTTCCAATTGGCGAAAAACACGTCCGTCTTGCTTAATTTGGTTTTTTTTTTTTTTTGGGGCACGTGTTATGATTCTTGCTTTACGGTCTTGTTGGGTTTTAAGGACTCATTAAATAGTTTCTCATATGTTTTGGTGGGTTTTGGCTTTTGTGTGGTGCAGTTTTATGCATCAAAGAAGAGGAAAGCGGCGTCACCGGCTTCTAAGCCTGGGAGATCTGAGAAAGGTGCAAGGCATGGGGTTGATGGGTCTCCAAGTGCCAAAGGTACTTTGGACACTTACTTAGTTAGTTCACAGGACGATTGCAATGCCGCCGGGATGTTGAACACGGGCCCCAGTGCTGATTCTTTGGCTAGGAAGGATTCTGTTAGTAGAAATTTAGGATTAGATATTGATAGTGCTCTTGACCATGAAAGCAATAAGCAGCCTGTTTCATCGGCTTATGGGCATCACACAGAAGATACTCAGCCAGGATCAATGAATGAATTGCCCAAGGCCACTGCCACGGTGGTTGAGGAAGAAAACTGCAGTGATTTTGGACAGGATGCGCAAAACTCGGAGTTCAAACGGATTGCGGCAGACTTTTGGTCTTTGTATTGCAGGTACATAACTCTGTCTTTTCAACTAATTGTATCTCGTTGTGAGTGCCAAGATTTTTAGGGCCATCTGTTTGCAGTGGAAGTGTGCAACCAGCAGTGCTGTTGCTTGTCTTTTTAATTTTTCATATTTACCTATCAGTTTCTTATTTAACTTTCAAACTTAACCACATGCAGCGGAGTAGCCCCAAGCAATAATTCACCATCAGAGACGGAAGTAGATGGCCATAAGAGACATGGTTCCCAGACATTATTAGACAAAAATATTAGTTTACCTGAGAAGTGTGATAACACCAGTGACAAGATCCCTAAAGACATCTATTCTAGTGTTGTTGGTGGTTCTATGGCTTATGTTTCTGGATGTTCTACAAAGGTTAAACCCAAACTCATAATAGTTTGGATTTTGTAGTCATATTTTAATTGCAATTGGAAACTTCACACACACACATACGCACGTGTGCGTGTAATATAATATAATATAATATAATCTGAAATTTTGATGCTTTTCCTTCTGAATGGCAGGTTCCTGCTGGTGGTGATGCTGTTTCCATTGACACAAGCCTTAGAAAATGTAGTAATACACCTAGATCAAATATGAATCTGGCTGAATGCTATACCCCGGGATCCTTGATTGTCAAAGAATGTGTTAAGGAGACTCCAAAGTCAACACGTGGAAGCTCAATGTTCTCCCCTGGAGAGGCATTTTGGAATGAAGCAATTCAAGTTGCTGATGGTTTGTGTGTTCCCGTCACTGATGATTCTTCTACGGTTATGGATGAGAGTAATGTGGTAGAAGACCAACTTGAAATGAAGAACTCATGTAACTTACGAAATCAAGATGGAAAGCCAAGGAAAATAATGGATCAAAGCAAAAGCAGAATCTGGGACATGGAGGTGAGTAGTCTGTCAGGGTTGGTTGGGATGCACAAAAAAGATTCTATGAAAGATGTCTCTGGCCTTCTTGTTAAGCATATTGATTTTTCGTTTGAGGCCAATAATTTGGATGAAAGTACCGTACAAAATTGTCGTGCTGATGATCTGACCAATGTTACTTGTGGCGGTGGCAGACAATATGAATGTGGTTCTGTAACTGGTCATACATCTCGAAAGATGAATGAAGGGAAAGAGAAGCCTTTAGTAGATGCAATATGTAAAAGAGTTGATTTTTCAAGTCAGGATAATGTTAGTATGTTGTCTACTTCACCGCTCAATGAGGTCAGGATGGCAATTAATATACATGCATCTGATGAAGCTAGTACTCCTTCGAGTAGTGTGTCACTTAATAATCATTTAGACCTAAACACTTGGCTACCGCCTGAAATATGCAGCATATATAGAAAGAAAGGAATCTCAAAGCTTTATGATTGGCAGGTACAACTACATTTTATGTGAAGATGCTTCTTATGTTATTATAATGATATTTATAGTGATTTACTGTAAATTATATTTTGTCTACATAGCTGATTTAATCCTCTTCTACCAGGAGGAATTGGGTTACTGCGCTAATTTTTTCTGTTTATCATAAATTCTTTTTATGGTTTTCATATAAGCAGAAGTAAGACCAAATATATGGAATGTAGGTTTAGTAGCGTACAAATCCAAACGTAGGGGTGAAAATTGGAGACGATCCTATACCACACGTCACAAGGTTCAAGTACATTGACTCCATTATCCAAAATGATGGAGAGTGATGTTAATCATAGGATCCAAGTTGGGTGGATGAAATGGAGGAGTGCATCGGGAGTTCTGTGTGATAAAAAAGTGCCATTCAAGCTTAAGGGAAAATTTTACCGCACAACTATAAGACCAACAATGTTATACCGGACTGAGTGTGGGCAGTAAAAAGCCAATAGTAGAATAAACTCAATGTTGCGGAAATGAGGATGCTACGGTGGATGTGTGGACACACTAGACAGGATAGGATTAAGAACAGTTGGATTAGAGAGAAGGTCGGAGTAACACCTATAGTACAAAAGATGATAGAATCCCGTCTTAAGTGGTTTGAACTAGTGAGGAGAAGACCATTAGAAGCCCCAATAATGAGAGTAGATCAAGTGGCAGGTAACTCATTGGCTAGAGGTATGGGAAGACTTAGAAAAACTATAAAGGAAACTATTAGAAGAGATTTAGAAGTTAATGATTTATATGAAAACATGGCCCTTGATAAGGCACTATGACGTGCTTATCCATGTAGCCGACCCCACGTAGTGGGATAAAGTTATGTTATTGTTGTTGATGTATCCTAAATTCTTTTTACAAAATTTCTGGGTTTGTGGTTGACTGGGATCTCTTGTTTATTTAACTCTATTTTTCTTCCTGGAATTCTACATTAAAAATGATAGTTTAACACTGAATTTTTCCACCCTTCCTAAAGTGGTTATGGTGTGCAAATTTCTGGTTAATCATTATCATTGTCTGCTATGGTTAATGCGACAATAGTAGATTATCTATACTACTATATAATGCCGTTGAAGCACTTTAACTGCCTTTGGTCACAATTCTTTTTCCAATTTTATCCCTGAATAACTTGTCTATTACACTTTCACCTTCTCAATGTATAACCGTTAATTTCCATGAGTTTTACTTGAGTCCCCTTATACCCATTCCCCACATTCCACGTTCCACCCCCTTGGGAAACAATTTTTTATTTAACCCACCCGTTTCTTTCAATTCAACCCTTATCCTCTGTTAGGATAGGAAGGGAAATGGGGGAAAGAACAGAGAAGAAGACAGAGAGAAGCAGAGAATGGGGAAGTAAGAAACTGTATATTCCAATCAATGATTATGCCATCTGTTTACAAGCCCTATATAGATGCAATTCAGTTACAGTGCTAGCTGTTATTCAGTTAGTTACACTAACTAACTATTTTACCCACCCTTCTAATTACATGTGTATCATATCCCGCCCCTTAAGAATTTCCTTGTCCTCAAGGAATGACAAAAGCAGGGCACATTTTCTTGAGGTCATACAAGACTTCCCAAGTAGCTTCCTCTTCTAATTCTCATAAGCCATGATCTCAGTGTTTAGCTGCTGTATATGCACATCAGCACTGAAAGCCTGCAACAGGAGGTCCCATAATTCAGAGGACACTTGGGAAATCACAAGGTGGAGTAACTCCCCATGAGATGCACCTATTCCTGGGTCATGTATCCCTCTAAATGGGGGCAATTGTTTTGGCTCCGCAATTATGTCCTTAAACTCCTCCAGTAATGCAGCCTTCTGCTTTTCAGCCTGCATAACCTCTTGTTCTTCAGCCACCACCGAACAACAGATCATGTCCTCAAAGCAAGGTAAAATATGCAACATAAAGCAATATTTTTCTTCTAGCATCATGTGATTCAACTTGGTAGCATCCACCAATTTATTAGCTGCGCTTTTAATGGCCGTCAATTGCACTCTTTTGTCCCCCCTGGTGAATTCCATTACCAATTTCTTAAAATCCCAAGCTATGGTGCCCCATTGCTTAAGCCACTGTATGCCCAAAATCATGTCGCAACTACTTAGAGGAATAGCTATAGCTGAAGTAGTAAAGTCATACCCTTGCATTTTCCACTGAATATCCTCACAGCAGCCCGTCCCTGCAAATAAACCTCCATCTGCTACTGCAATCTGCACAGGTGCCATAGGTTTCAATTGACCTACTCCTTCATTGCATAATTGTGCATTGATGAAATTATGCGTGCTTCCTGTGTCAATCAACACAAAGATTCTTTTCATCCCAATCCCTCCGATCAACCTCATCATAGGGTATGTAGGATCCCCCTGGATGGCATTCAATGAGACCGTGGGATTTACTTTGCTAATTCCCTCATATGCCTCACTGAGGGTGGATTCAACTTCATTGGTCTCTAAGCAATCCTCATCCCCCTCCACTTCCACTTCATCCATTTCCTTAGGGGTTAATTTCCTTTGAAATGTGTTACTTGGTTTCCCCGAAATACCGTTCTGGTCTCCCCCTGTAGGCATCTTCTTTTCCCTTGTGTCACTCTTCTTCTCAAGGGCTTGAAACCCCCCCTCCTTATCTTGCCATCCTCCCATCATACCTCTGAAGCTATGGTTGCTATGTTTCTTCATCAATGTCAAACTCCTCTCCTGCAATCTTGCGATTTTGGTTGCCTCCAACAACGTTCTTGGGCCGAACAGCTTGACGCCGTTGCAGAGCTCCGCATTGAGGCCTCCGATGAAGCATTGCAGCTTCTGGTCCTCGGTTAGGTTGATCCGGCAAACCAACTTATCAAACTCCTCTTGATACTCTTCGAGACTACTGTGCTATACCAGCCTCTTGAGTTCTTCCATGGGCGTGTTGAACTCCGTGCCAAACCTGACGCGTACGGCGCTCGCGAACTCGTGCCAGGCCAGCTTTCCTTCGTGGCCTTGTTCCAGGTTCTGGAACCACCGAAACGAACCCTCATCTAACGCGATACTCGCTACCATCACTCATTCTCCATCTGGCGTCGCGTCCAACGCGAAGAAGCGCTCGCACTTCGCAAGCCATAACCCGACGTCGTCGCGCGAGAATTTTGGAAAATCCAACCACGTTAGTCACGTGGGAACGCGGTACTCGCTCTCACTTCCCCCTCGTCGTCGCTGACCACCGCCTAGTTCCGTCAATTGCAAGCCCAAGCCTCGCATGGCTTCTTGAAGGCTATCGTGCTGCCTTTCGAACCGCTCCTCCATTGCGTGTAACCGTGGCTCGATTACCGCCATGATTCGCTCCTCTGTCTCACGCATTGCTGTCTGAAGCCTCGTCGCATCAGCCATGGGTGGATCGGAAAAAGCTCTGGATACCAATGTTAGGATAGGAAGGGAAATGGGGGAAAGAACAGAGAAGAAGACAGAGAGAAGCAGAGAATGGGGAAGTAAGAAACTGTATATTCCAATCAATGATTATGCCATCTGTTTACAAGCCCTATATAGCTGCAATTCAGTTACAGTGCTAGCTGTTATTCAGTTAGTTACACTAACTAACTATTTTACCCACCCTTCTAATTACATGTGTATCATCCTCCTTTTATTCTACCATCATCAATGTATAATTTTGGTTGTAGAATTTTATTGAATTAGCATATGCTTTTAATCACACATATTTAGCACCAAAAGGTAAAAAAAGGATTAGCAGGCATAGAGTGCCTGCAACCCTCTAGTCATGATATAAGTGGTTAATGGTATGCAACTCTGGTTAATCACATTTATTTTATACTTAATACCAGTGATGATAATCGATAGGAGTGGATCTTCTCATGTGAGATTTTCACATGACCTTGTTATGTGTAGATCACTATCATTGGTTGTGTTTTTTTGTGGGGTCCATGCTAGGGCCTACTTTCTTTATCAATGGTGAAAATCTACATAGACAAGGTCATGTGAAAATCTCACATGAGAGGATTCATTTCCGATAATTGATACACGTGTTACTTGCCAAATATATGTAATTAACTAGAAATTTATGTCATTAAGCATGTGTAAAATCAGCATCATGTTTTTGGTGTGAGAATAATATTGTTGATTCTTTTCATTGTACCTTAGCATGGACTTCCTCTCATTGCTCCTTAACTGCGTGGTCTGTGGAGTATAACTTTAGTGAGAATTGAGAATCCTAAGATGGTTTGTTTCAAAAATTTTTATTTCTGGCATATGTAAGTTTTTTGAAGGTTTTTATTTATTCTATTTTTTAGGTTGACTGCCTTCGGGTGGATGGTGTCCTAAAGAGAAGAAATCTTGTATATTGTGCTTCTACAAGGTATTCTGTCATGTAACTGTACATTGCTGTAAAACTTAACTGGAAAGAAAGAATATTGGGAAAAAAAAAAAACTATGATATCTGTGTATGTCTATATATATATATCCACTTAATATAAGGGTTTTTTATTAAGGTGGGGAGGTATATAACTTTGGGAACAAGTTTGTATTTGTTTTAACATTGTCATCTCTCATAAGGTGGACCAGTGCATGATAAATTTCGTTTTCCACCATAAGGATTTAATTTACACAAAATGCTAGTCTCAAGTTTGGTAATAGCTACTAAGATCTTGTACAATCTTTTGATGTTTTATATGAGATCAATAAAAAACAGTATATTTATTCAATAAATATATTGTTTCATTTCATCTTCCTTTTCTTGTATTTAACCTCTCATCTCTTGTGGAATCTGTAGGTGATTTTGTATTCATGTCTTTGTTGTTGCTGAAGTCCTTATATTGTTTTATTTTACATTTTTATTTTTTATTTATTCTGCTGCATGGCATCCATTGTGTTTTACACTGCTGAAAACAGTTCTCATGCCTTTCGTTTTATTTCTTCTTCTGTTTTTTTCTCTATATCCTTCTATTTACCTTCCTATGTTTTTTATTTGTGGAAAGCATTTATGAAATGTTTTTCTTGTTGCCACAGTGCTGGTAAGAGTTTTGTTGCTGAGATTTTAATGATGCGGAGGGTGATATCTACTGGAAAAATGGCGCTACTTGTTCTTCCATATGTATCAATTTGTGCTGAAAAGGTGCTGTTTTCCGCCTCTAGTCTTTATAATATTGCAATCTAGGTTGTCGACGTTATATGTGGATTCCTTTTTTAAATATTTCAAAATCTTCAATTTACATAGGAATGATATTTTCATTTTACTTCATGTAGGCAGAACACCTTGAGTGTCTTCTTGAGCCGCTCGGTAAACATGTTCGTAGTTATTATGGGAACCAAGGCGGTGGAACACTTCCTAAAGATACTTCCGTAGCTGTTTGCACAATAGAGAAGGCAAACTCATTAATTAATAGGCTATTGGAAGAGGGGCGTTTATCAGAAATGGGAATTATAGTGATAGATGAACTGCATATGGTATCACCAGCCCCTGCATTTCTCGTTATTTGTTAGGAATTCTATTACATGCTGCTTTCCTGCACATTTTTCTTAGTTTATGAAAGATGATGACAAATGGTATACTTGGATGGTTCTCATTGTATTTCCCTTCCTTCAACCATTAACAGGTTGGTGATCCAAGTAGAGGTTATCTTCTAGAACTAATGTTGACAAAGCTTCGCTATGCAGCAGGGGAAGGTATTTCAAAATCAAGTGATGGAGAAAGTTCAGGTGGAAGCAGTGATAAGTCTGATCCTGCTCAAGGTTTGCAAATTGTTGGAATGAGTGCAACAATGCCAAATGTTGCTGCAGTTGCTGACTGGCTTCAAGTAAGCAGAATTACAAGCTTCAAGTATTGTCATATGCACAGCAATTATCGGGCTTTCTCTTGGTCAACTGCTGTTGTTTGTTGTGACTTTTGGTTGTGAAATTTCTTTTATCTGTTGAAACATGATTTGCACAACTTCTAAATAAAATTGTTAATTATCTTTCAAAAAACCTTAAACCCACCTATTGCTTGATATTTTAGCAGCGTAGTACATGCTCATTACTCTTAATTGTACTTTATGATTCTGTCCAAAAGCAAACTTTTGAATGTACTTTTGGTGATGAACATTAACATTAAATAAAGGAAACTCACCTTTTGCAAGTTTGGAATATATAACTTTTAGTAGATAGCAATTTGAACAACTTTAGGGATCAATTTGGTTCATAGTTTATGGAGAGTGTATGTGGGGGGGGGGTTTCCAAAATCAGAAGGGAAAACTTAAATGATTGGCTGATTTGTAGTTGGATTGGTGTATTATCTAGATGATGCAAGGTAGTAAATCAACACTTTTAGATGTACTTTTGTACAAATGGAAAATGGTTAGCAATCTGCTGATCAGAATGGCCTAATGATTTTCAACAAGTCGTAAAGTTTGTTGTAGATGGGAACGATCTTTTGCAATTTAATATGATGAATATCAGTTTTCCTGGATTACATGTCAGGCTTCTCAATGATAATGATACATGATACATGAACAAGTGTGTATCTTGGCATTTAGACTTTAGATTGGCATAGACTTTTTGATTTTGATGATCTTCGATGCATTCACTTCTTTGAAGGCCTTGCTTTTTCCTTTTCTCAGTCTTTGATGCATTATCTTTAAAAATATAGTATTTTGTTTTGCCCATTAATGCATTTATGCCTCCTAAACTTTGGTGTTCTCTTTTTGAATTAAAGCTTAGCTTTTTATAATTCAAGCTGATGACTATTTGTTGCTGGCACATTTGACATTATCATATTGGTAAAAGTGTTATTCTGGTGATTGTCTGTTAATCTGTTTATCCCCTATTTGCATCAAGGCAGCACTATACCAGACTGAATTCCGGCCAGTTCCTTTAGAAGAATATATAAAAGTTGGCAATTCCATATACAACAAAAGTATGGAACTTTCTAGAATAATCTCAAAAGCAGCTGACCTTGGTGGCAAAGATCCAGATCATGTTGTTGAACTTTGTAATGAGGTAGGTGCTTTAGAGTCATAACTACAATGTATACACATTGTAATTCTACCTCTGAATAATTATTAACTACTGATACACTTTTCAGGTTGTTCAAGAGGGACAATCTGTGTTAATATTTTGTTCTAGCCGAAAGGGTTGTGAATCTACTGCAAGGCATGTTGCAAGTTTCCTTAAGAGCTTTACAGTTCATGTTCATGAGAATGATTGTGAGTTTGCTGATATTGCTTCTGCTATTGACTCCTTGAGAAAGTGTCCTGCCGGGTTAGACCCCATATTAGAGGTAACCCTACCTTCCGGGGTTGCATTTCACCATGCTGGCCTTACGGTAATTCAATTCTTTCTTTCACGGGTTATGGCTTCCAGTAATATTGTTAGTGCAAACTTTTCTGTTGTATAATTTCTTATTTGATTTCACGCTTATATAGGCAAAGGAAATGTGGTAAGTTTTTTTTTTTAACCTACCTCTCAAGGCCTAGACCAATTTTTTGCTGTTCTCAGGTTGAGGAAAGAGAGATTATTGAAACCTGTTACCGAAAAGGCCTTTTACGTGTCTTAACTGCCACATCGACCTTAGCAGCTGGGGTTAATCTGCCAGCTAGGAGGGTGATTTTCCGCCAACCAAGAATTGGCCGTGATTTTATAGATGGGACGAGGTACAAACAGATGGCTGGTCGTGCTGGTCGTACTGGAATTGATACAAAAGGAGAGAGTGTATGGGTTTTTATTTTATTTTATTTTTTATTTTATGCTTTCAATTATTATATGGGTAGTGTCTGGTTGATATTCTGATTTAGTGTGGGGTGCTTTTATGTGAATATACTAATTTCTGTGTTTAGTTTTTATCATCCTTTTTAGTTTTTACTTCTCCTGTTAGTGTACTTAATAATTAATATGGTTATGTGATGCAGTGTTTCAATATAATTTATTGAATGTTTCAAATGCTTTTTTAACCTACACAGGTACTTATATGCAGACAAGAAGAGTTAAAAAAAGTTACGGGGCTTCTTAATGAAAGCTGTCCACCATTACATTCCTGTTTATCTGAAAATATGAATGGAATGACTCATGCAATCTTAGAAGTTGTGGCTGGAGGAATAGTTCAAACTGCTAGTGATATTCATCGGTATGTTAGATGTACTCTTTTGAACTCCACAAAACCATTCCAAGATGTGGTGAAATCTGCACAAGAATCCCTTCGCTGGTTATGCCAAAGAAAATTTCTTGAATGGAATGAAGACACCAAACTCTACAGTACCACACCTCTTGGACGTGCATCTTTTGGCAGCTCTCTCTGTCCAGAAGAATCACTTGTAAATGTTCTCTCTTTACTTATACTTTCACTGCTATTGTTCTGTTGTCTCTTTATTTCCGGTTTTCCTTGGGATGGTTTAAATTTAGGTAGATAATTTGAGGAAGTTGAGATAGTCATATTGTGATTTACATTAACCCATACTTTATGGTTGACATCTTAGATTGTGCTAGCTGATCTTTCAAGGGCAAGGGAAGGATTTGTCCTTGCATCTGATTTGCATTTAGTGTACTTGGTCACTCCAATCAATGTTGATGTTGAGCCAGATTGGGAATTGTACTATGAACGTTTTGTGAAGTTGTCTCCTCTTGACCAGGTGGGTTTTTCTAGCAGTGTTGTTAAATAGCAGTTATAACGGTGCTATAGCAGTTTTCTTAGTGGATTTTTGGCACACTGCTATTTTCTGCTATCTGCTATTTATAACACTGTCTTCTAGTGAAAGTTTCCTTTTTCACATAATTATGATAAATTTTTTCCCCTTTGCTTTTCAACAAGACAAGCTGATCTGCTTGGAGTTAATCAGATGTTTACTAGAACCTATCTTATCTTGCATACCTGATAGGTCATAGTGTTTTTGGAAAAAATGAAATTTATATTGCAAAGCATGAACCAAAATATAAGTGAAGAAAACTAGAAAGTTTTATACAGATATGTGTGTGTGATTTTTGCACAGGTACGTAGTGCATTGTTTGATTTGTCTTTCCACCCCAGTTGACATCAATTGTGGAGTCACTTTTAATTTTGTAGTTGACATAATCATGGAATCTTGGCATATTTGCAAAAATTGTTAATTATGATTTTTTTGCAGTCAGTTGGGAATCGAGTAGGAGTGACAGAACCATTCTTGATGCATTTGGCACATGGCGCACCAATTCGTTTTTCAAACAAGTCAAGAGATAATACAAGATGGATACACAATAAACCTGGAAATCAACTTGGGATCCCTGATAGAATCGTTAACTCGGATGATCAAACACTTCGCGTCTGTAGAAGATTCTATGTTGCTCTTATTTTATCAATGCTAGTTCAGGTGTTTTTTACTGTTGCTTGGGCTCAATATCTTTACTAGCACTGTTTTTCCAAAGAACGTTATTAGGAAAAAGATATAAAGTAAGAAGGACTCCTTCTAGAAATCATAGCACAACAACAAAAAAAACTCAAGGTGTTCACACAGCATACAAATCCCTTTGCCTGTCTAACTATGGAAAATTCCTGAACCATGTGAAGAGAACCAAAGAGAAGGTACGGAAACAATGTTATCCTAAAGGAAGTCAAGGGGCAACAGCTTTTCCTGAAAAAAAGCCAAGCATTCCTCTTCAAACAAAGTAACTGTGGAACAATATATCAAGCACACTGCCATAACATGTTCTGCTTACTGTTGCCAAGTCCCTCTAAATTTGACCAACAATGAGGAGAATTTATTGACACATTACTGTCTTTCACTATGTCAAAATTCTGAAAAGCTCACATGGTCATACCTATTAGAAAAATATGCAATAGTGACGACAAGTAGGGGTGTTGTATTGCACTTGCATTTAATGTCGATTATTAATATAAATAGGGTTATACTAGGTCAGTGTTTTGTAAGTATTTAGAGTCTTATTAGTGAATTATACTTTCTTTGCTTCCTCTATATCTCTCTTTTAACCTTTTGATCAAATCCCTCAAGTTTTATGAATAAATGTGGTTTTATGAAGGAAACTCCTGTGGGTGAGGTTTGTGAGGCATTTAAAGTTGCCAGAGGAATGGTTCAATCCTTGCAAGATAATGCTGGAAGGTTTGCATCAATGGTTGCTGTATTCTGTGAGAGGCTTGGGTGGCATGATCTTGAAGGCTTAGTTGCTAAATTTCAGAATCGTGTATCGTTTGGAGTTAGAGCAGAGGTTGTAGAGCTTACCACTATTCCGTATGTTAAAGTAAGTACACTCAAGTTTTATGACTGTTTGGCGTACTCCATTAAATAGCGGATGCTTCGTTCTTGTAATTTGCTTGTATAAAGTCTCGTTTAGGTAAAATAATTAAGGCCTTATGTAAAATGAGCTTATCACAAAAGGTCTTTTTGTGTAAAATAACTTTTTCCCCCCTAAAGATGGATATATTTTTGGGTCAAACACATTATATGTCCTATAGTAAGAGTTGAATATGACTCCTTTAATTTACCCCTTAGCACAGGGCCAAGGGAGATGCCACTTGAGTTACTAGCTCTCGGCTTTTATGGAATGTAACTTATAAATGAGTTACTATGTGTTTGTATGTGTTGTAGCAAAAGTGCTTGATTTAAATGTAGTTGTTCGTGAAAACTTGTGCATTTGACTTTTATGAAAAACTTGATATTTCAACTTTCTAGTTCCCAATAAGCACTAAAATAACTTTTGGAGAAGTAGTAAGGGTCTGTTTGGATAACACAACTTATGACTTTTTTCAAATTTTTTAGAAGTCAAAAGTCATTTTTTCAGATTTTGTACTCTTTGGTTGTACAACTTATCACTTCTCTAAAAGTCATTTGCAGTGCTTTTTTAAACATTCGAATATCTAACTTCTCAAAAAGAACTTATTAAAACAATTTTTTTATTTTGTATTCAAATACAAAACAACTTATTTTTAAGTTATTTTTTGGAAGTTCCTTTGCAAAATGACTTAAATAAACTGTTAACCCAAACTGGCCCTAAGTTTTAGAACCAATATAATCTAAACATGTACAAAATGACATTTGATTATTGAAAGGTTAAAACAAGTCATACATGGTGCTATCCAAACTCACCATTAATACTCATAGTTTGTTTGTCATTCAATTTGTAGGGCTCTCGAGCCAGAGCACTCTATAAAGCAGGTTTGCGAACACCTCTTGCAATTGCTGAAGCATCGGTATCAGAAATAGTAAAAGCGCTTTTTGAATCTTCATCATGGACCACAGAAGGTGATCTATGAAAATAGTTGTCAGTGATTTAAATTTTTCTGTTTACGAAAAACAATGTAAGGTTGTCTTGTTGATGATTTATTCCTAGAAATTACTTACAGTGAATATATGGCACTAAAATCATTGGAGTAACACCGTTTGTGCTGTATTTTATGTCACTGTTGCCTTGAAGACCTTTTTAATTTAGAGGCAATATGCACTATATTTTTAATTTGTTCAAGGTTGTCTTTTTATAGTTGTCTTTATTTACTGCTTCATTTCATTACATCAATCTTTTAATTTGATGTCTGTGGAGATGCTCTGGATTTTTTATTTTGATCATTGAAAAATTTATTTTATTTATTTTGGAAGGTTCTGCAAAAAGGAGCTTACAATTTGGTGTCGCCAAGAAGATTAAGAATGGTGCTTGCAAGATTGTTCTTGATAAAGCTGAAGAGGCAAGGATCGCTGCTTTTTCAGCCTTTAAGTCACTTGGATATGAAGTCCCACAATTTGCTCCATCCATATTACACACTACCGCATCTGATTCTATGAAGCAAGAAGCTGGAAGTAACACTGGAAGTGACACAGCTGACACTAGTCGTAGCTTTGTTGATGCAGATGATGTTGATAATTCTTATAAAGTTGCTTTAGAAGTTAAAAAAGACTTGATACAATCATTGGACAATGGTGCTCTGGTTCCTCTAAAAGGAAAACCAATTAGCGAGTCACCATGTGGCCTGTCTACTGAAAAGTCTGAAGGTCCAGTCATTGGATCTACAAGGAATGATCTCAATGCTACTTTTGATCCTACCAAAAATCTAGATATGACCACCCTCTCTGTTCAGTTACAGAAACCAAATGATAAAACCAGTATAAATGATGGGTGCCATGCTCGTGGTATAGCGGAACAACATCATAGTGGAATTTTGGCTAGTGGGAATATGGATAATTCCACCCAAAGAGGTCCCATCAATGCAGTTAGTAGTCCTGGTGGGCTTGATTCATTTCTGGATCTGTGGGACAATGAGCCAGAGTTCTACTTTGATATCCATTATATCAAACGATCGGAACTGCACTCTGCTGCTCCATTTGAAATACATGGCTTAGCCATCTGTTGGGAAAACTCTCCTGTGTACTACATTAATCTTCCCAGTGATATCTTGTTGCCTAACAATAAAAAAGATGACTGTTTATCCTTGAGTGCAAGCAGTTATAAGAAGAAAGTTTCATCTTCTAATTCTAAGCCTGATTTGGTGATTGCCAGGAATAGATGGAGCAGGATTAGTAATATATTAGGGAAACACAATGTCAGAAAGTTCACCTGGAATTTGAAGATTCAGATTCAAGTGCTGAAAAAGCCAGCAGTTTCAGTTCAGAGATTTGGTTGCTGGGACACTCTTGGAAATAATATAGACTTTCAAATTGTTGACGGTTCATACATATTGTTACCTGCTATCCTTGTTAGAGATGCAATTGACATGTGCATTGTAACCTGGATTCTTTGGCCTGATGAAGAGAGGAGCTCAAATCCAAACCTGGAGAAGGTAATATATATGTTCACTGCATAGATAATGAACTCACATGTGCACATATTTGGTGTCATTCTGTGGTGTTGTGTAGGTAGTGTTAACTATGGTTGGTATTTTAGGAGGTAAAGAAGAGGTTATCCTCTGAGGATGCTGCAGCAGCTAATCAGAGTGGCAGGTGGAGGAATCAGATGCGAAGAGCTTCACATAATGGTTGCTGCCGTCGGGTTGCACAAACACGAGCGTTATGTTCCGTTCTTTGGAAATTACTTGTTTCTGAGGAACTTGTTGAAGTGCTTATGGGAATTGAAATCCCATTGGTAAGAGTCTAAGAAACTTGTTAGTTTGAACCTTTTTTTTTTTAATACATTCCTGCTGCATATTTGACACTAAGATACACCAACTTGTGTTTTGATGCATGTCTAATTGTCTATACCATGTTAAAGTAAATTATAAATTCAAATTCAAATTCAAATATAAAACATATCACTAAAAAAGAAAACAAAACTAATATTGAACAATTGCTGGATTCACTTAGGACCCTCTTGGACATATGCTGGAGACGTCTTGGATATTCACATAGCGCACATATCTGTTTTTCTTTTCTCTTGGAGTTTGTTTTATAGTTTTAAACACCGGCAACAAGCAGAAAAAGAAATTATCTGTTTCTATTACATGTTGGTATATTTATATAGACTCAATGTTCATTTGTGTATGTAGTTCTGCCTTTGATGAAAATTTATAATTAGCTTGGTATAAATATACTCAAATGTTCAACATTAGTTAATTGATCCCTGTTTGGGTCATGTGGAAATGTTAACCAGTAATGAACTTATGAACAAACATCTACTCACTGTTAACCAATTTTTTTCATTCAAACCTGCTAGTAAATGTACATAAATAACACATTAAAGTAGTTGAATTTATTGATTGTATGGTTACTTCTTTTCATGACCCAATATATTGTTCCCTCTCAAATATTCTTCCTATTTATAGTGAAATGTCATATTCAGATCAGTTGGCACTTGCATCAGTGATCAGAGTTGACCCAACTACTTAAAAATAGTTATCATCTTTAACTTTCTTAAAAGCTTCAATAAAATTCATATTAAACAGAACTAGATGTGATAAAATGGTTGGTTGATATTAGGTTTTATATGCAAGTGTATTGTATGTTATTTTTAAGTCATTCTAAACACAACAATCTTGGATTTCTTTGAAGTGTTGTTGGCATGATATACATGGTTCAAACATTCAATGCAATGGTATAGTTTGTGAGAATATGTATGTATTGTGTGTATCCATTGCCAGACTTTTCTTTTCATAAATTTTGCTTAAAAGAAATATCATAAAGTATGTGTACATGTCACCTAAGCCTAATGGGAAATAAAAAGAAAATGAGTGCTTAGTCTGGGAAAAGGAATCAATAAAAAAGGGAGACAATGATCAACTAACTATACCGAGTTACCTTTTTGTTTGTATGGTTTTATGTGATCAGTTATTTTAAATGTTTACATCTGCTAAGTATTTGATGCTACTTTTATCAATTCTGTTTTAGGTGAATGTTCTTGCTGACATGGAGCTTTGGGGAATTGGTATTGACTTGGAGAGATGCATCCAGGCTCGTAAATTGTTGGTGAAAAGGCTGAAGTATCTTGAGAAGGAAGCTTATAAACTGGCTGGGATTACATTTTCATTGAGTATGCCTGCAGAAATTGCTAAGGTGCTGTATGAACACTTGAAGCTGCCCATACCTGAGGGGCGAAATAAGGGAAAACAACATCCAAGTACTGACAAGCACTGTTTGGACGCACTAAGGTATTAAGCAAGTTTTCTTTTCTCTTCTGTAGCTCTTAATCCATATTAAAGAAAATCTTACAATAATCTCTTATGTGTTGCTGTTATTTTGTTAGTAGGCATTTTAGAAAATGCATAGGAGAGCAAAACACACTTTTCCTTGGGTTTGCCACATCTATGTCCTCAGTCCACACCTCTTGTCATAGTTATCGATTGCGGATAGCGGCACGGAGCGGCCGACCCCAAAAAATGCTATAGCGGGATAGCGGGAGTGGGATGACCACTATTTGAATATACATATATATATATATATATATATTAATGTCCAATTTATATACCATACGTATTAATGTTCATTAATAATTCAAAGTCAATATCATAATTCATATACCAAAAGAAACTTGCTTGAACCATCAATCTAACATTGTAATGCATAACAAAAGTCACTAAGATAGATAATATGGCATCCTAATTCAAAGTCTTAAGTCTCTATAGACTAACAAACATAAATAGAGGGGGGAAAAAACAGAGTGCTGAAAATAACATTGAAGTATTTAGAGTGTGGGAAATAGAAGGAAAAATAGAGCACATAGCCAGGAACTGAGGAAAAAAAAATGAGGGTTTAAGGTTTCAAAAAACAGAGCATTGAACAAAACACACATAGGAACAACTGAAGCTCATAAAGAAAGAAGAAAAGAACATAGAAAGATGTGAGGGGAAAAAAACAGAGCACGAAGCCAAGATTAAACAAACATAGGGTGAAGAAGAAGAAAGTCCTTTATGGTTATTGAAGCAAGGAGTGTTGCAGGAAGTAGAGCATGTCGCCGCCGGAAGTAGGGTGCACCGCCATTGTCACTGCCAGAAGCCACCGGAGTAGGTTGTGGTTCTCTGGTTTGGAGACGCGAAAACAGAGAGATGGAAAGCAGAGAGACGCAAGAGAGAATGAGGAGTTTTAGAGCCAAATGGCAAAGTATTAGGTTTATTTTGAGAGAATAAGGGGAAATCCCACCAAACACCTTATTTTTAGTGCAAATAGAAAAAATACAGAGCAAAATGCGTCATTTCATCTCGAAATGAAATCTCAGCCTGACCCCACGATAGTGGCCGCGACTCCCTGGTTCGGCGACCCTCCGCTCCACACCGCTACGCCACGATAGCGCAGCTATAGCGTGCTATCGATAACTATGCCTCTTGTTTCATTTTTGTACACTCTTGACTGGCCTTCACATCATGAAGATAATATTATAGTAGCTTTCTAATATGATTGTTGCGGACAATTTCCTCCTTCTTGATGATCATAGGGAATATTTAAAAAGGGAAACAAAGAAGCATGTTAGAGTTTACCAAAAAAGAGAAAAAAGGAAGCATGTTAGAATGGATTGGTGCCTTGCAATTGGTCCTATGATTGGTTGTGGTAATTACTGTCATTTACTGACAATTAAATTGTTATATTCTTGTTTTGTAGTAAAATAACAATGGACCTCCCCTAATATTTCCCTAGTTAGTTATTAATTTTTTTTTTGATAAAATAATGGGTTATAAAACATAATTAATTTTAAATGTAGTAATTGAAAACTGTCAGGGTGCACTAGTTTTTGTATGTGTGATATTGAAAAGTTTTGAAATTTGCACATTGTGCAACTTGTTGGATTTTCCTTTTGTACTCTATTTGCAATCTATTCTGGGAATTTTTTTCCAGGCATGAACATCCCATTGTTCCAGTCATTAAAGAGCACCGAACAATGGCAAAGCTCTTGAACTCTACGCTAGGATCAATTTGTTCACTAGCTAGGCTATCAGTTGACACACAGAAGTACACATTACATGGGCATTGGCTCCAGACATCCACAGCAACTGGTCGGGTTTCAATGGAGGAACCTAATCTTCAGGTTTTGGGATCTTCATACTGCATGATTTCCTTTCTTTTTTTATCAGTTGGCTGCTAAATGTAATGCTGTGGACTATCTTTTTGAGTAATGCAGTGTGTTGAACATACAGTGGACTTCAAAATGAAAGAGGACAAGAATGGAGGTGACACTGATGATAGTTATTGCAGAATTAATGCTCGTGATTTCTTTGTTCCTACTCAGGTGATAGGCCTTTAACTTGGGGCTTATTCTGTATTTATGTTCTTGATTTGTTATTGTAGAGTGGATTCCCCAATCTGATGTCATGCCAACTAACAAAAAATTGGTGTCATGCCAACTAACAAAAAATTGGTTTATGTCCGTATAATGAATTTCAGCATTATACACATAGCATGAGGCCCTGAATTTTAGAAGATGCTAGTCTGTTTGTGACTTTTTCATTGTTTTAGGTAGAAAAATTTACTAGTAAGAAACAAGTACAACATAGTATGAAGAAAAAGGATAAGCTTTCACAAGGAAACAAAAGAAAACATTTAGGACCTAAGAGATTGAGTCATGTAACAAGGCATGCCAATTTTTCTGCATATCTAACAGATAAATACCAGTAAAGAGATTTTCTTAGTCATTTTTTGACACCCAATAATTCTTGTTTTAAGAAACATTCTGCTTCTGGCAAAAAGTTGAGTCATTTAAGAAACATTCGGCTTCTGGCAAAATGTTATTTTCTTCTTTTAATCCAGCCTTAAAATCCAATTTATACCTATGCAATTTCAATGTCTTTTCCACGTCAAAAATTAATAAAAAAAATTCAATGTCTTCTCATTTCCCAGTGGATGGGTCAAAATGGATTAGGGGTGAAAATTGGATTAATTTGGTTGGATTGCATCACAATGGATGTGAAAAAACAAACCATCAATCCATTTATAATATGATGGAATGTATTAAACAAATTCAATCCATCAACAACTTATTTGATAAATAACTATCTGACCCATCCATTAACTATTTTTTATGGATGGATATTTGACCCATCTATTTACAATTATATTATATTTTAATAATTTTACTTTTGTTTTGGAATGTTGGATCTCGATGGATTTTGGGTGATCCATTATTCATCTAAAACATGAATTGGACCCAATAATTCTAGTCCATTTAAAACTAAATCTTCAATGATTAGATTCGTATGTCTGATTGGACTGGATGGGTAATGGGTAATGGGTCTTGAGATCATTTAGCTACCCGCACAACAACTAAGCCTTATTCCACTATGTGGGGTCAACTACATGGATCAAGCGACACCATAGTGCCCTATTAAGGACCATGTTTTCATGCAGATCATTAACCTCTAAATCTTTTCTAATAGTTTCCTTTATAGTTTTTCTAAGTCTCCTCCTACCTTTAGCTAACAAGTTACCTGCCATTTGATCTACTCTCTTTATTGGGGCTTCTATTGGTCTTCTTCTCACATATCCAAACCACCTAAGACGAGATTCTACCATCTATTCTTCTATAGGTGTTATCCCGGCCTTCTCCCTAATGCAATCGTTCCTAATCCTATCTTGTCTAGTGTGTCCACTCATCCAAAATAGTATCCTCATTTTTGCCGCATTGAGTTTATTCTTCTGTTAACTTTTTACTGCCCAATATTTAGTCCTGTATAACATTGCTGGTCTTACAGTTGTGTGGTAAAATTTTTCCTATCATTTAGCTACCCGCACTAATAATTAAAACTGCTTCCCCACTAAGGAATGGAGCAAGGAACAAGAAAGATTGGATAAGATTTTATCTATGTAGTGTCCCTGGGGCTTTGGTGCAGATAGTTCATTGCCTTCAACATAAAGGGAGACAAAGGAGTTAGACTAATAAAAAAGAACCTGTTTTTAATTTTTATAAGTATAAAATGATAGCACATAACTTAACATACACTAGATTTTTTCATAAAATATTATATTTTCGTTAGTCTAGAGTAGCCTCTTATGACATTGTTAAGATATTAAACCATTCTGTTGCTTCTACCCAATTGCTTATGGTTTTGGAATAGATTCTTGATATGGTATCAGAGCTCGTATGACCAAAATGTCTAGAGTTTGATCCTTGCCAACCCTCATTTCTAAGTATTGTCAATGCTTCAGCTCAAAAGAGCTCTAGTATGAACGGGCGTGTTAAAGATATCAAACCATTCAATTGCCTCTACCCAATAATTTAAGCTTTTGGCAGGGATGATTCTTGATAGGCACAACTTGTTGGATTGATTGCAATAAAATGTGTAATAGAAAAGCCATTCCTTCAATTAATATGTAAATGTCCTTTTACATAGCAAATACTTCATTACAATTAGTCATTTGTTTTATCCTCGTAACCAACTTCACCTAGTGGAAAAAACGAAATTGTTGTTGTCTCAAAATGTTATTTGTTTCCGTTATAGTTATAGTTTTACCTTTGAACACTTAGAAATTCCCTTTTCTATCCTCCAAGATTTGTAGCTTTTAAGGTCTTTTGTTCCCTTCCATTTCCTCCTTATCTCACTCCCAACAACGGCTAAGCCTTATGCCACCAAGTGGGGTTAGCTACATAGATCAAATGTTGTGATAGCGTCCTGCACTCCTGTTATTGATCAAGTTCACATTCAGCCATTTACAATTAGATTTCTTTTAATAGTTTCATCTATAGCTTTTTTAGGTCCCCTACATCTAACTAATGCAATACCCTCCATTTGATCTCCTCTTTTTTATTGGGGGGCTTATTTTTGGCCTTCCTCTTATGTCCTAATCACTTAAGGCGAGATTCTACCAGCTTTTTCATAATAGGCACTGCCCAAACTTTTTCTCTGATACATTCATTCCTAGTCCTGTATGTTGTATTTTGTCTAGCGTATCCACTCATCTAACATTACATCCTCTTCTCTGTAACACAGAATTTATTTTTTATTTGTTGATTTTTTATTGCCAACACTTGGTCCCATATAATATTACCGGTTTTATAGCCGTATGGTAACATTTTCTCTTAAGCTTGAGTGATGTTCTTTTATCACATAAGACACTTGAGATGCTCCTCAATCTCCCGATCATTTTAGATAATGGATTCGAGATACTTTAATCATGTGACTTGTGGCATGGTACGTCTTTTGCCTCTATGTTAGAATTTGTTTGCCTCTTTCTAAACTTAAATTCCGTATACTCCATCTTACTACTCCTTATACGAAAATATGAGCTTTTAAAGCTATCTTTCCCTTCTTTCCAAAGGTATCTCCCTAACAAGGTAAAGAAAAGTTCCCTCCTTTAAAATGTGAAATTCTTTACTAACACCAAGACAAATATACCCATCCATGATTTCCTTCTCTTTTAAAAACCTACCTTTCCCCTTCATCTAAAACTTCCAAATATACCCCTACCTGTCTATTGGTTTTTCAAGTAAATATTGTGTATTAATTGTGGTTTGTTCTTATTTGTCTCTTCTGATTGCAGGACAACTGGTTACTGTTAACAGCAGACTATTCTCAGATAGAATTGAGATTGATGGCACACTTCTCTAAAGACACTTTGCTTATTGAGCTTCTCAGTAAGCCTGATGGTGATGTCTTTACAATGATAGCAGCAAGATGGATTGGGTGTGCTGAGGTTTCTGTGGGGTCCCACGAGAGAGATCAGACCAAAAGGATGGTATATGGTATTCTTTATGGTATGGGTGCAAAAAGCCTTGCTGAACAATTGGATTGTACGTCTGATGAAGCTGCAGAAAAGATTAGTAATTTCAAAAGCACTTTTCCTGGTGTTGCTTCGTGGCTTCATGAGGCTGTTGCATCTTGTTGTAGCAAAGGGTGAGGAAACCGTGTTCCACTTTTGCAAATCCTAACTCACATCAGTTTAGCAGTGGTGCAATGATTAAGATGTTGTAAGCTTTGGATTCTCTTAGATTGAAAAATTATGTTGGTTCTGTTGAGAATCAATTCCTGAAGGTTCGGTGAAAGTTCATGAATGGTTTATATCTAAAATGCTCCTTATGCTACCGCTTGGTTTGAAGTGTGAATAATGGTTTTTAACTTTGATATAAGGAAAATATGGTTGAACTATTATATTTTTAATCACTTGGTCATAAAGGTTGTGATACCATGTTAAACTAAGTCTCCCACAATATCAAACTGTTAGCTGAAGGCTTATGGATGGTTGTGTCTAACTGACTACTTTGTGTCACCTTGTTTTATATTTCTTTTTATTAATACATCATAGTTTTGTAGTTATTAAAAACATTTTACTTATTGTTGTAATTCGTATTCTTTGTTTTTCGTTTGTGCTTTAAATGTCTAACCATGTAGAAACTTTGCTTAGCAATGCTGGTGTTCTATTTTAGCACTTTGGATTTTTATCAGGGAAGGTACCTTGTATAAACTATTTTTAACCTGTTACTTTGGGGCTATAACTTCTGATTACGCTTCCATGTACATGTTCCAGATATGTGGAGACTTTAAAGGGAAGAAAACGATTTTTGTCAAAAATAAAATTTGGCAGTAGTGCAGAAAAATCGAAAGCTCAGAGGCAAGCTGTGAATTCCGTTTGTCAGGTATAGTTTAACTTTTCTTCCTCACCAGATTGGGGTTATTTTTTCTTCAGAGCTCATCGGCATTCATTTTAAAGTTGTTTCTTTCCTCCTTAAGGGATCTGCTGCAGACATAATTAAGATTGCAATGATAAGAATATACTCTGTAATGACTGGAGTTGATAGCTTGGATTCCAGTTGTTTTATGGCATCCAAGTTCCACATGCTTAGAGATCATTGCCGGATTTTGTTACAGGTTAATTTTAGGATTTGAATTCCCTTATTTTTCTTTTTGTTAGTTTGTTTGTCTCAATCTTTTTAAGTGATTTTTAATTAGGTACATGATGAATTAGTGCTGGAAGTTGATCCTTCATTGATAAAGGAAGCTGCGCTGCTGTTACAGACAAGCATGGAGAATGCTGTCTCGCTTCTTGGTTTGTACTCCACTTATTTTTTTTTTTATAAAAATTTTGGGGGTGGAGGTTGGGTAAAAGGACCTGAGATTTTTATATTGTGAAATCTCATATTCGTTCTTAACTCTACATTTCTCCTTCTGCAGTTCCTCTTCAGGTCAAACTCAAGGTTGGAAGAACATGGGGATCTTTGGAGCCATTTGCACCTGATAAATTGAAAGATGATGCTCACATCACTGAATCCTGAAGTACAAAGCCTCTTGTCCATGATGATGGAAGTATTTGATGATATTGGGCGGTGCATTCGTCGTGAAAATTGCTTGGGAGATTTGGAATGGAGCGGAATCATCTGACAATGCCAGATGAAGAGATTACGACGATGAGGCTTGCACAGTATCATCTCTGTAGCTCGCCGAGAGAAAAACAAAATGAGTCTCAATGCATGCCTTGCAACAAGAGGCGGCACTGCCATTATTCATTAAATCATTTTTTTATGCATAGGGCAGGAAAGCAAGAAATTTTGTAGAGATCTGTACATATTCAATTCGAATATCAGGCTGTAAAAGTTGAGCTGGAAAGAAGCTTGACAAACCCATAATTGGCATCTCCTAAGCTAATGTAAAGTGAATGGTCCTTCAAATAATTATTTCATCCATTTTGTAAGGAATCCAACAAAAATGGAAAAGAAAGGCTAAGGGGACAACAAAGGCTTTTTTTTTTTTTTTAAAAATTTCCGTGCTCTTTTGTTCACTAAACAGTGTCATTAGTAAAGTAATGGTATCAACAGGGGTTAGTCTAAGTGGTAAGCGGCTTGGTATACTTTAAGCAAAGTCTGGAGTTCGAGACCTTGTGTACGTAGTTATCCCTACTGGGAGACTCATCTGCCGTAGTCAGGTGCATGACTTGGGTCGACCCGAATTAGTCAAGGCTAAGTCTTGAATACCGAGCATACAACTTAAAAAAAGTAAAGTAATGGTATCGAGACGGTCCATAATCTAAAATCGAAAGACAAAGACTCATGCAAACCATCACGATATATATTAATATAAGTAGCCCATATGTATTACATCACAATTCACCAGCAAAGACAACATGCCTAAAACATTTAAAAAGCAAACATGGCGCGGTTTAGTTGGATAAGGGGGTGAACTGATTAGTTATTCCCAGACAAACAAATAGGGTTCGTGTGTTCCTACTTGGCAGCCCATACAACGTGATCCTCCGGAAGGAAGTGGCAGACCGGAACAGTTCCTGGCTTAACTTTGAGAACATGGAAGGCCAAATGCTTTGGGTTCCACTCCGACGTGTCCTTGTGGCACACAGCTACTGCTTTGGCTCTGCTTCCATCAGCACCTTCCAAAGGAACAGAGTAAGCTTTAATAGTTCGTGTCTTGTGACAGTAAAACACAGCGTACGGGTAAAACAGCTTGTGGCACACGACGACCTTGTTCTCCGCCAGCGTCTTTACTCCTGGCGCCATGGTGTATTCCTGCAACTTATTTCCTTTGTCCGCTTCTGTGGAAACGGCCTCAACATTCTTCCCGAGCTTGGAAGTGCTGAAATCGACCATGGACTCCAACGAAGTCACGCATTGCTTTTCCTCTCCTCTGATCCCGTGCTCTTCGCACTCGTTGATGGTGTTCTTCACAATTCTGGCCTCGTCTGACCCTGGTTCGACGGAGAGCCTGTTCAGTATGTCCTCCGCCTTGTTCGATTGGAAGGGGATCGAATCGGCGACCCGGCGAGGCAGGAACGTGGCCGCGTTGGGGCTCCTGGTGAAGTGCAGGTCCATCTTCGTGCCGCGATGCAGATCCTTCTCGAGGAAGAACATGGCGGCTTTGGGGTCATCGTGTAACTGCGTCTCGGTGGCTGCGTAAAGGTAACTGAATGGCGTATGCCCCACTCCGACGCTAACGTCACTGCCGCGTCCTTCGTATCCCTTTCCTGCGCCGACGTGTACGCCTCCGGATCCTACGTCCACTGAGGTGACTTTCTCATCCATCCAATCTACAAAATTTAGCCAATGCAAGTCAAAAGAGAAAAAAAAGGAAATAAATCAATTAACTCAGAATTAGATTTCCTTTTTCTTGTTTTTGGGAAGTTATGTTATATGTAAAGTAGCCTCGTCCCTCTCATGAATTCATCGCATAATCATGCAAAGAGTCTTGCTGACGTATATCAAAAAATATACGCTATACATGTTTCGTATACTTATATACGTAAAGTTTGTGTTTTAATGCTCGTAACGTTTGTGCACTTAATTAAGTATAATTAAGAATATCATTTATAAATTTGTAATGTTTGTACACTCATGAGAATAAAGTTTGTGCATTATTAATGGTGTATGTTTGAGTGTATAAAATTGAGTGTACATGTAACATTTATAAAATTGAGTGTACATGTAACATTTTTTGTAAATGGTAAAACAGGGAAAGTCAAGGTACACATTCTAGCCTTCTAGGAAAAAGAATTAGTTAAATACAATTGTGCAATGTTTTTCTCATCTGTCATTCCTAATTGATCCCGCTTTTGTCAGGGAAAAGATCGTCTCCGGTAAATTTCTCGGATTATGTTGTCACGAGTAAATTTTAATTGTTGACCAAGAAGGTGATCCTCTTGGATATACAATTTCATTCGGACATGGGCACCAGAGAATTTCATCAACCGTGAAAATTTATATATGACAAAAGTTTAGAAATGCTTAGGTAGCCTTATAGCACCAAGTTAGATATGCTCCATATCACATAATGAATGTCATTTTAGCTTTTAAGTGTGAATTCTAAGATAGCGACTAAGATGTCATTCATTGTATCGTGAACATATTCAACATAACGCTTTAGGGCTACACAATAATTTCTTTAAGTTTAGAAATGCTTGCATACGTTAAGGTTTAAGATTTAGAATTTCTGAAAGGATTTTTTAACTTTTGTTAATGGGGCTCTAAATTAAGCAATTAAAAGTAACATTCATTGTCCATATAAATAAAAATGAGAACGAGACTTGCTGGTAGGGACCCTTTGAACTACGGTACCGACCAGAGCGTAGCAGATTAGTGATTGCTTTTGGCATTGGAGTGGTGGGAAGCACGGACTTCCAGTAGAGTTGAGGAGGTAATGCAGCATTAGTTCCCAATAGCGCAAGCTGCATTTGGAAATAGAACTTTCATTAGTTTTCCCATATTAACAGAAACATATTCACGGAAAAATACAGACTTTGAAGTTTACACAATAAAAGTGGGAGAGGAGGAGGGAGGGTGAAGATGAAGCTTACCATGAGAAAAGTAATGATGGGAAGCAGATGCGACTCCATATTGGAACTGTGAAGCTGGAACAAAATGCCTAAAGATGAAAAACGATAGAATTGGAAGAACTGATCAAGTGATCGAAGTTGAGAAGTGGTGGAGAGCAAAGTGGCTTGCAGCCTTTATATATATATGTAGTGAACGGTTTCTTTGGTAGATTGATTGATTGAATAGCAACTGGCCATAAATTTTAACAAACAGATTATGAGTAACTTCAATTCAACTACCACTGCCTCAACGAAATTTGTTTCTCTTATGTGACATGGGACGGATGGGCAGACAAAGAAAGGGGAAGGAGAATTGATTCAAAATTGGGGTACATGTCTAGTTTGGTATATCATATGGCTAAAACTAACGGATGGAAAGTAGTTATAGCACGTTTTCACGTCGGTTTGAAAAGTTACAAGCCATATTTTGGATAAAAGTTAATCTTTAACTACTTTTGCCATGGTTTGGATAATCAAAGGAAAATCCAAACATGTTACGTAGCGAAGGAGTGACAAGAGTTATGAGTAGCATAGGTTAATGTTTGGGTGTTTATGGATTTAGATTTTTATACTTTCCAATTTGTGTTGAATGGGTACTTCATTTTTTGATGGAGTACCCCGTATGGGTGTGTACTAGATACGGGTACACCGTGTGTACGTACGGGTATAGCTGGGAACGTACCCAATTTTTTTTTTAAATGGGTACAATTTTAGGTACGAGTGAGTACACCTATTTTTTAAAACTACATCGTTTTGGCAAAAAAATTAATAATAAAACACTAACCTGACTCTTTTTGCTTTCCATTTTCCCTGTTCCTTCTTCTCAATGTAGATCTCACTTCCCTTTTCCTTTTATGTGGTGCACTGGTCGCGCCTCCGATCTCCGTTGTGCCTCCATTTATGGTCTGTGACTCCTTTCTTTTTCTTCTTTTATTTCCATTTTTTGTTCTGCCGACTCCTTTCTTTTTCTTTTCTTTTATTTCCTTTCTTTTTCCTTTTTTCACTCCGAGAGCTCTTCAATCTGAGCCTGTTATAGAGGAAAGTAAAAAAATTTCCATTTTTTTTGTTTTTGCCTTTTTTTTCCCTTTTTGTGTTTATTGTTGCTGTTTTTGGCCTTTATTTGACTTTTTTTTTTTTACTGATTTTGTCGGTAAATTGGTAATGGTGGTATCTAAAATTCCATTCCCTTCTCTTTGTTATTGATCGATTGAATTGATATTGCATGTATTTTTTTTTATTATATATATTCGGCGTACCCGTACGGCAATTTTTCTAAAAATTTTGTACTTGATACCCGTATCCGTATCAGTACCCATGCAACATAGTTTACAATTTGTTTATTTTAGATGAGTACACTCCACCAAACCTAAAATTGGGGTGGAGGGGCCGAAGTCGAGAGAATAACAAGTAAATTACACAAGAAACAACAATATATATATATATATATATATATATATATATATACATATGTATATATATATATACATATATATAAACTAAGCCACTACCAGTTAATTCCCAATTATGCCTTCCTAATCTCCCGACAGCCTCATCAACTTCTGGGATAGCCTCGCCACCTCTCGAGGAGCCTCACCAACCTCCTGGGACAACCTCACAACATCTTGTGCACTAGTAAAGTTTTTCAACCCACAACTTCATACCATCCTCACCATCATTACCCAATCACCACCATCATTGTTCTCAAACTCTACCTATAGACCAGCACACCTTCACCACAAACAAGGCCCCAATCATCACTCGAAACCACACCAAAGGCATGCTCAATCACCATAGAAACCACCATCAACCTAAAAACAAAACATCCCCTCATCTGCATGGACCACCATTACCAATCTCAAGAACCATAACCAAAGATTCCTCACCACTATTGATCACCATAACTATTACCAGTATTTAATAGTTAGTTAGTTTTAGTTACATTGTGAATACACTAACTATGCCAAGCTTACTTAGCTCGCACGTTTCAGATTGTTTGTTATAGTCTATTTAGTTTGTTAAACAACTAATCATTGGGTTGTGATGGGTTAGTAACTCCAACTCACTATAAATACTGCTGTAAATACATTCTACAGTTTTTGTGAAATATAATTCAAGTTCAACAGAATTTTCTTTCTCTTTCTCTAGCTTTCTCGCGGTTTCCTTCTTCAGTTATGCAGAGACGATTCTATAGTGTGAGATTTGTGATGGTATCAGAGCTCCTTTGAGGAGTTCTGCTGCGCATCTTTACCATCCTTCGGAAGCAATTGCTGCTGATTATTTTTCATTCTTCATTTGCCGATTGAATTTCCAATTCAATCACAGACTCGAATTGAATCTGCTTTGAATTTTTTTTGTTTGAGCTGTTGTGCTGTGAATTTTGTTAAAAATTTCAACAATGGAAAAGTTTCATCAGGATCAAGTTGTAGTGAATCCAAGTCTAGAACCTTAGATCCGAGCATCAAGCCCTTATTACCTTCATCCAAACGAAACACTAGGAGCAGCACTGGTTCCAATTGTGTTCAATGGCAAGAATTACCATTCCTGGTCCAAAATTATGAAAATGTCGCTGAAAGCTAAGAACAAATTGCAGTTTGTGGATGGTCGAATCATGAAGCCTGCAGTTGCGGATCCCTTGTTTTAGGCATCGGACAGATGCAACACCATTGGCGATCTCTTGGATCACTTTGTCTCTTAGTCCTGAAATTATGGAAAGTGTAATGTGGAGAGAAAATGCTAGAGATCTATGGAACAGATTATGTAGGCGCTATTATCAAGGAGACTTGTATAGAGTAGCTGATTTACAGGAGAAATTGTATGCACATAAACAAGGAGATTGTTCAATTACTGCATATTTTACAAGATTAAAAATAATTTGGGAGGAATTGGGCAGTTTTAGACTAATTCTTGGCTGTGGCTGCATGATACCTAATTGCAATTGCGGTTTAGGGACAATGAGATCCTATAGGGAACAAGATTATATTGTTAGGTTCCTTAGAGGAAAGAATGAGCAATATTCTGTTGTGAGATCACAAATCATGTTAATGGACCCCACTCCAAGCATTGATAGAGTTTTCTCAATGTTGATTCAACAAGAAAGGAAACTAAATATGGAAGTAAATGAGTCTCAAGTGATGGCTCAAGTGAGTGAATCATATGCAAGAGGTTACACTGGTGCAGCCTCAAGAGGCAGATCAAGAGGAAGAGGTCAAGGTAGAGGTTGAGGCAGAGGTCAAGTGGCAAAAGGTAGCACATGGTCTTGCACTCATTGTGGCAAAGCAGGGCATTTGGTAGAGAGATGTTGGGTGTTGTACCTACACTTGAAACCAAAAACATTGAATGATAATGTTAACAATTGCACAACAGCAAAGGACCTAGATGATTCAGCAAAAATAGGTAGTGAAGTATCACATAAAGATTTGTGTGAGGATCTGATTTCTTTTTCTGCAGATCAGAGGAAAGCATTATTAGCATTTTTGCAGCAGCATGATTCAAAAGCCTCTGCATCCATTAACCAAATAGCCACAGAAACTGGCTCACATAACAAGCCTGTAGGTATGGAAAATATGCAACCTGTTAACACCTTTAACCAAAAATCCTGGATCATTGACACAGGTGCCACTGACCATGTTTGTAACTCTATAGGTCTTCATCACCACTTTAAACACATTAAGCCCATTCTAGTGACACTACCTGATGGCACTCATGTCACAACTAATATTTCAAGCACCATCAGTTTCACATCCCAGCTTTATCTTACAAATGTCTTATACTTGCCAAGTTTTAAATTAAATTTAATCTCTGCGTCAAGACTAACTGCTGCACTACATTGTAAATTGATTTTCTGTGAAAAATATTGTGAGATAGAGTACCTATCTACTATGAAGAAGATTGGTGCAGTTGAGAGGGTTAGTGGCCCGTATGCAGTAGCTTCTACAGCAACACCAGAGCTATCTGATTATGTTTCTGGTTTCAGTGCAGCAGCAAACAATATCTCCAAAGATTCGTCGAAGTTATGGCGTATGAGACTTGGTCATCCCTCATTAGAAAGATTGACATTGATGAATAAAATGTACCCCTACATACAATTCAATAAGGACAGCTCCTTACCATGTGAGGTCTGCCATTATGCTAACCAGAAGAAGTTACCATTTACCCTTAGCCAAACCATATTCAATTGTATCTTTGACCTTTTACATGTAGATATATGGGGACCCCTGGCTTTTCCTTCTAGCTTTGGCCATAAATATTTTTTGACTATTGTGGATGACAAGTCTAGATATGCATGGATCCATTTTATCAGGTTAAAATCTGAAGCTGATTAGTTGTTAAAATCATTCATTTTGATGGTGCAAAGACAGCATAATGTTGTTGTTAAAACTATAAGATTTGATCATGGTCCTAAATTCAATCTTAAGAAATTTTACAGTGAAAATGGAATACTCCATCAACTCAGCTATATTGAAACTCCACAACAGAATGGTGTAGTTCAGAGAAAACACCAGCACATCTAGGCAGTAAGTAGAGCATTGCTTTTTCAGTCAAATATTCCCAAGCATTTTTGGCATCATGCACTTGCACATGCTGTTTATCTCATCAACAGATTGCCCACACCTTTCCTTAAGAATTTCAGTCCCTTTGAAGTCCTAAACTCAACCAAACCTGAACTATCTAACCTAAAAACATTTGGCTGCTTGTGCTTTGCTACTACATTAACTGCTAAAAGAAAGAAACTAGATTCAAGGGCTCGCAAGTGTATTTTCTTGGGTTATTCCCATGGAACAAAGGGCTTCCTCCTTTTTTATTTACACAATAGAGAAACTTTCCTGTCAAGAAATGTTCAATTCTATGAGGAAGTTTTTCCCTACCAATCCCCTACTCCACCATCGACCACCATAGATAACCTCAGCATCCTTTTCCCCGCTTCACCATGCTTGCAGCCAGCCCTACCCTACCATCATGACAGTAACCCTGATGCTGAGGAGAACCAGACCCACAATTCACCCCACCATTGCCGCAACCACACACACTTCTACACCTATGCCCACACACCACCCACCCCTTTCCTCATCTTCAGAATCTTTACCTTCTGCCTCATCCACTTTACCAGCTCTCCCATCTATACCTTCACCAGCTCACAATTCATCTCACCCTGCACAACAACTTCAAAGGTCCAGCAGAGCTACTAAGCCGTTAGCTTACTTGCAAGACTACAAGTGCAACATGGCCACTACCCCTCAGTCCTCTAAGCTTGCATCATCTTCACTTCCCAGGTACCCTCTTTCTCATCTTATTTCTTATTCTCAACTATCACCCAGACATAAAGCCTTTTCTTTAGCTATTTCCTCCACCACCGAACCCACTTCCTTCAAAGAGGCCATGAATTATGCTTGCTGGAAGACTCCTATTGATGCTGAACTCCAAGCTCTGCAGGACAACAACACTTGGCAGCTTACTCCCCTTCCTATTGGTAAGAAAGCAATTGGTTGTAACGGGTTTTCAAAACCAAATTCAAACCAGATGGATCCATAGAACGACATAAAGCATGACTTGTAACGAAAGGATACACTCAAACCGATGGCATTGATTATAAGGAGACTTTTAGTCAGGTGGTGAAGATGACAACTCTTCGTGTTTTGCTTGCTCTAACAGCTATAAAAGGATGGTTCCTTCACCAACTTGATGTTAACACAACCTTCCTTCATGGGGACCTCCATGAAGAGGTTTATATGATGGTGCCCCATCCGGGTATTCCACTCTCTGAGTCCCATCTGGTTTGTAAATTGCAAAAGTCCCTTTATGGCTTGAAGCAAGCTAGCCGTCAATGGAATGAGAAGCTGACCTCTGTTCTCTTACTCCATGGCTATGTTCAATCCAATTCTGATTACTCTTTGTTTTGCAAGACCAGTGGGGTTTCTTTCACTATTGTCTTAGTCTATGTTGACGACTTGGTCTTAGCCCGAAATGATCTCTCTGAAATTCAGTCTCTCAAAGACATTCTCCAATTCCGTTTTACCATTAAGGACTTAGGAGTTCTCAAGTATTTCCTTGGCATGGAAATTACGCGTAGCTCTAAAGGTATCACACTTTATCAGCTCAAATAAACTCTTGATCTTTTGAATGAGACTGGATTCATGGCGTCTAGGCCAGCCTCCACTCCTATGGACTACACGATACGCATTTCTAAGGATAATGGTGATTTGCTTCTGATTGTGCTGCCTATCGCTGTCTCATTGGCCGTCTTATTTATCTCACTCATACACGCCCCGACATTGCCTATGCTGTGAACAAGCTTAGCCAATTCTTGTTTTGTCCAACCTCGATTCACCTTCAAGCTGCACAATGCATTCTTAGATATTTGAAAGCCACTCCTAGCTCGAGTTTATTTTTCCCCTTAGATTCTGAATTGCATCTGCAAGGCTTCTCTGACTCTGATTGGAGGGCGTGCTTGGATACTAGGCGCTCAGTTACAGGTTATTGTTTCTTTTTTGGATCCGCTCTTGTATCGTGGAAGAGTAAGAAACAATCCGTTATTTCTCATTCTTCTTCCGAGGTGGAGTATCGAGCTTTGGCTCATACAGCTTGTGAAGCTCAATGGATAATTTATCTGTTGGCTGATTTTGGTATTTCTATAGCTCCTCCGGTTTTGTTTTGTGACAATCAGTCCGCTCTCCATATTGCGGGCAATCCAGTGTTTCATGAACGCACAAAACATATCGAGCTTGATTTCCATTTGGTCCGTGACAAACTTCAAGCTGGCATCCTAAGCTTACTTCCCATTGCTACATCAGTTCAGGTTATTGATCTGCTCACCAAACCGTTGGCTCCCGGCCCGTTTAATTCGTTGAAGTCCAAGCTGGGTATGCTGGATTTTCATACTCCAGATTAGGGGGGATATTACCAATATTTAATAGTTAGTTAGTTTTAGTTGCATTGTGAATACACTAACTATGCCAAGCTTACTTAGCTCGCACGTTTCATATTGTTTATAGTCTGTTTAGTTTGTTAGACAACTAATCATTGGGTTGTGATGGGTTAGTAACTCCAACTCACTATAAATACTACTATAAATACATTCTACAGTTTTTGTGAAATACAATTCAAGTTCAACAGAATTTTCTTTTTCTTTCTCTAGCTTTCTCGCTGTTTCCTTCTTCAGTTATGCATAGACGATTCTGCAGTGTGAGATTTGTGAATAACCTCATTACCATACAACTATGAACTACCATCAACCCACAATCTAGACACGATAATCGTCCATGCCACCATGAATCATCATCACACAACCATTTCACTCAATACATAAGAAAATCAGACCCATGAGAACCAACCACTGCGAGCCCATCACGACCACCAAAATTAACCACCGCGAATCATCGTGACCTTTATCCACACCATAACACCAAAGCACACACACTCTCATAGCAATAAACACTGCCCCTACATCTAAGACCAAGACCCTAAAAAACCACCCCTCACAATCACGACCTCAATTACCATTATATCCCCCTACAACTCCCAAATCAAAGAACCACCACCAACCTTCACAAAACTACCAACACATAGCCACGTGCGACATGAAGAACTAGAGACATTGCCGTGCCAGCCGCCAACCACCATGATTCATTGAAATACCTCCATCCTTAACAGCCATCCTGAAGCCAACATCGCCTCTCCAACCACCACAACATAAAGACTCCTTGGCCATCAGAACCACCTACAACACCACCTATAGAACCACTACCACAATAGCCGCCACTACCACCGACCAAAACCCCACCCAAATAGCCTCCAAATCTACCAACCCTACACCTCCTCAACCACAACAACAAACAAGTAGATCTGGAACCCACCACCACAAATCAATAGAAAAACACCATATCTAAAAATATAAAGCGCATAAGAAAAAGTAGAAGAAGAGCCAAATATGCACGGAGATCCAGATTTGAGTAGTAGCAGTGGAGGCAACAAGCACAATGACTGATACAAACCAACCCAAAATTGAGTATACATGTAGCATTTTTGTATAAAGATAATGCTTTCTGTTTATGAATGTATAATCAAATTAAAGTAAATGCTTTGGAATGTCAACCCCAACAACAATTTACAATGACCCAAAACCAACTTAAAGTACTGGTCTATGCACACGAGTATCAGTTTTCTATACATATAATTATTGACATAATAACTTGTTTCATCACTTAATTTGGCACTTAGCTGTATTTTTTTCTTTTTTCACCACTTAATGACACATGCATGTTCATGTTAGGTTTAGGGTGGGTGTAATTGATCCACTACTGCTTTGCTCATTCCCCTTTTGATTTCAACTTTCACCTTAGAAACGATATGATAGGGCCAATATGATAAAGCGTAATTAAAGAATAACATGTTAAGCTAGCAAGTGGATTAGCTGATAAGACTAAGCATTATGACGCATAATCCTCGTTTTGCTCCCTCAAAATTGTAATTTTAGAAAAATTGTGAAGTCATATTGGCAGAGTCTGGAGCGTTGATAAGCTTACATGTGATGGAAATCATTATTTTATTTTATTTATGTATAGCAAGGTAAAACCCTCATTTGATCTCATAGTTATCGTAAATTAATTGTTAAGACCCCTATCTTAGTAATTTTGTAGTTGAAAATTAGTTAAGATTTCTTGGAAGACGACCTTCGTCTACCTTGTGTTACAAATCAGTGTAACACCTTGTTTGATTTGGTTGAGTTGGGTGACTCTGTCGGTGTTCGAGTTTGTGTCTGTGTTTGTGTTTTCAAGTTATTGGTTTGGGTTTGTTTTTTTAAGATGTTTCGTTTGCGATTGGTCTTGGGATGTAAAGCGACTATGCTGTTCTTCTCATTATTGACAATTTTGAGTGCTTATCGATTATCGGAAATAAAGGTTGGATATGATAGGAAAAGTGAGGCTTTTGTGGGTACCTTTAGATTAGGCATTTGCTCTTGTGGGGTTTAACAATATCTTTGGAAAATCCTTATAATTAGTGATCATAAATCGTGGGATTATTTTATACATGGCTAATAGACTTTAATTAGTGTTCCTTCTTATAATGAAGCTTAAATACGCTTGCATCACTATATTTTTAAGAGCCTTATAGTCAGATTAGCATCATTCAACTAAGGAACTATCTTGCACAAAAGTGAGAATATTTTTGACTTAGCCTTACGAGGAAAAGTGATCGAGGGCAAAAGTAAATAGCAATTGTTAGTGGTAATTAACTAAGGGCATATACATGAGGATGTCATTTTACCAACTAGATTTAGTGATCGAAATTGATTTTGATCGGTTAAAGTGAGAAACTCATTTTAAAGAGTAAAAAATTATCAATAAAATAAAAATCTAACACATTTATATATTATTAATATAAAAGTAAAATCTCATACTTTATCTTTTAGGATGAGATTCTCATTTTAAGGTATCCTTACCTCATTGAGATTGTCTATGAAGCTTCCAAATTAGTAATTATGGCGTATATATATGACCATCATATGATTCCATGTGGGCCCTGTAGATATGCACTTTGTGATGACCTAAGAAGATTGCATATAAGAACATGACAAACATAAAGTCTCACTGTAGACCGTTTTATGAAGTGGTACTAAGCCTACCATGCTCATATTGATAAAATTATCCATAAACAATATTAGTTGTTCTTAGGTAAAGTAGGCACAAATGATTAGATGCTTGATTAGAGACATCCACGACAATTCACTCTCCCCCAACCTTCCGCCTCCGAATATAATAAAAATAAGTAGTAATTATTTAACCAATCCATATAAGTGGGTGAATGATACCCTTCGATTTGCAAAATTATGGAAGAGATATAAGTGGTGCTACATCCATGTAATTGGTTATTCCTACCTCCTTTTGTCACTCTTTAATACAGGTGACAGCATTTTATACGTATTTTACAATATTTTTAAAGGAGTAATGTTATGTTTACAACAATAAAATAGATAACAAGAGTCACCCAAAGAAAAAGACAACAACGATAATTTCATTCTCTTTCTCCATTATAATTTTATGCACCTTTTTTTCCTTTACTCTCTTTTCACATTTTTCCTCTCATTTTCACTACTAGAAATATGACTATTACCGTCCCAAAATTACCGTCGGTTAGTTTCCGACGGTATTACCGTCGGCATTTACCACTTTACCGATGGTAACCGGTTCGCGTAAAAAAACAAGCAATATGTCCATTACCGTGGGTAACAGCCGCCTTTACCGACGGTAAAAATTTTATTTAAAATTTTTCATTTTGGCTCCAAAATGTTGGCGCCATGTAATTGGGTTACCGTTGGTGTTGCTTAGATCCGATGGTAACTTTATGAATAAAAATGCATCGTTTTTGGAAAGCAAGTTACCGTCGGTAATTACCGACGGTAATGTGTTTAGTAAAACGATGCGCTTTATTTTATATTATTACCTTCAGAATTCACTGGTTACTGTTGGATAAATCCGACGGTAATCTTTCAGAAAAATACTTAAGCGAATTTCCTTTCTCTTCTTCTCATTACTACAACTCTTACCTTCTTTCTCCTTTCTCTTCCCTTCTCTCTTTCCCTACTCACCACCATAACACCACCGTGCAACGACGACGCCACCATCGTGCCACTACAGAGATTCCACCGTGCCACCACTGCTGTAATATTGCTACAGGTATGTTGTCTTGCATTGTGGGTAGCTATTGTTTTCTTTTTTTCACACCACCGCGTCGCCGCCACTAAAGCCACATATTCCTTGCTTCTATTCCTTCCTTTGCACCCCACAAAATATATGTTAATTTCATAACATTGTCTATGTTTATTTAACATTTCATTTCTTTTGGTTGCCATGACTTATGCTAAGGATGTGCCACCACCACTTAATTTGTAATGAGCTGAGGATCTAAGGAGTTAAGGATTGTGTCAAGGATTGATCAAACAATTATCAACGACAATTAGGTATGTCTTAAACTTTATTGGTACTAGGATAGAGACTTATTTTATTAGGATAGATTTGTAGGATTGGAGTTGTATGGCTGGACCGGGGGAAGGAACACTTAGCGTTACTTTCTGACATTATTTGAATTGATGTGATGGCAACAATGATTATGTGTTTTTTGGGTAGATTGGAGGGCCTATGTTTTAGAACGGTTTAAGAAATATATGTGTGGAATTAATTTGTAATGCATTCAGTTAAGTCATCAAAATTATTAAGTTCACATCCATAATTTGTGTAACATGCACATAGGATTTCTGGAAAAAATGATTCCCGCGGTAATATTTTGGATGTACGATAGATATTATAAGAACCGAGGAGTGATAAAGCCGGAATATTTTGAGGGTGTCGACTACTTTTGTGTTGTAATTGGAATTGTGCTTGAACTTAAAGGGTCACTCATTGTTTTGTATTTACTTAATTGATCTAAACCTTCCTTTGTTCTAAAAGTAAAGATGCTGATGCTAGTTTTATTAACAGAACAGAATAAAGTTAAATGGTAACAAACACCAGACTTTTAAGCTTTAATAACTTTTAAATTTGTGTGAAACTAAGCTATATTGCAACTAAATCATACTGGTGCTACTTCCCCTATACATTTTAGGCATCTTGAGTAACCTGACAAACTATGAATTGTAGGAAATATGTGTTGGTCTAGATGAAGTGTGATTGATTTTTATATTATTTTTCCATTTTTACAACAAATGAAAAAGATCAAAATCTAGTTATCTCTTGAAATAGTACTGGAAGTAGATATATAGTGGGACCTTGCTACTAGGAATTAAGAGATGTCTTCTTGTAGATAGAAAATTTTTCTAAGGTTTGAATCTTACTCTATTTGCATTTGCTCAATTACAAGTGGGGCACCATATATTTGAACCAAAGTCTATATTAAAGTTTATAGCTCGGAGGTAAGATCATTTGACAATTGGGTACAGTTTGTGTTTTTGCTGAGGAGATGCCTTCTCTATTGGATAAAGGCAAGTTTTTTCATTTTTACACATCAAACTTTATATATGAGAGAAGATTAGGCATCTAGGACCCCAGGGCTACCATTCAGTTCTGAATGGTTGAGATCTTACATTAAGTCTAAAGCTCATTTCTTCAGTTATTTAAACTTTATGTATATTACCAAGTCGATGAAATATTGAAAAAGTCTTTAAACATGTATTTAAAATATCATCTGAGTTGGTTCAGTGTTTCTAGCTATGTTGAGTTTACGTTAAAAAGTACATTTATTTCAACTGTTTTCTCACTTTTGTTGCAAAACATTTAATTTCTGTTCTGACTGTATGTTGTTCTTTCATCAACACAGGGAAGAGTGTGTAGGTTTATTTGAGAAACTATTGTTGCAGAAGCCTGAATTTGAGCCACCAGCAAGATATGTGTCCCCTATTATTTATTTGTCTTTTACCTAAGAAACCATATTTTTCACATGTGCACCCTCTATCTTTAAATTCTACCAACCATAAACGGAATATATGTTGTCCACCACATAACATATAAATATTTAATTAGTTATTAAATATAAATTTTAATATATTTATAAATTACAAAAATTAAATGAAAATTTTTATTGATATGATTATAGTCATTTATTAAAACAAATAATACAAAATTAATTACAATTTTATTTTTTTAAAAATATTTAATTATTACCGTCAGATATATCCCACGGTAACGAAATCGAATAAAATATTATTATATTACCGTCGCCTTGAACCGACGGTAAACCGGTTCGCATGTAGTCAAATGTGAACCGGTTTACGTCAGTTTATACCGATGGTAATTACTGTCGGTTGTCATTTTCTGACGGTAAAATGATTACCATCGACCACTTTACCGTGTGCCCGTGTCCGACGGTAACGTAAAAAGCCGACGGTAATGTCGACGGTAATGAGTTGTTTTCTTGTAATGGATTTCTTGTGTCGGACATGAAAAGAAACTTGCGTTCTTAATTAAAGAAACCAATGAGGTTGAAAAAAAGAAACCAACATAAAATGTTGGTTTCGTTGTTTAACAATGTTGATTTTATTTTTTAGTAAAGTTGATTTCATTTTTCAACAAAGTTTGATTCTTATTCTAGTAAATAAAGGGCGAGATGTATAAGAGGTTTGAAAGAAGAAAAAAAACCCAATTCTGTTGAAAAACGAAACCAACAAGTTTAAACAAAAAGGCCAATGCTATCTACTTTATTTTTCAGTGGTGTTGATTTCTTTTTTCAACAAATGAGAGAAAAAAAGGTAAAAAGAGACTAACAGAAAAAACTGCAACAAATTGATGGCAGAAAGAGAATGATAATGAAATGTTTTTGTCTTATTCTCATTGAATAAAGAATTTAACATTGTTGAAAAAAGAAAACAAAAGCATTGAAAAAAAAATAATTGTACTGTAAAAAGAAACCAAAAGCATTGAAAAAAAAAATAACTCAACTGAAAAAAGAAACTAACATGTTTAAATAAAGAAACCTACATTGGTTTCTTTGTTTAAACATATTGGTTTCTCTTTTTAGCAGAGTTGGTTTGTTTTTTCACAGGTATTAGATTCTCATTTTGAATGGAGAAAGAGTGTGAAATAAAGGAGATAGGACGATGCGACAATTCTCATGAAAAGCTCATGGAGAGAGAATGAGGCATTAAATTGATGATTACTTTTCATTTTTTTATTTATGTAGTCAATTTTGTCCGTATTTTCATATGGAGACCATAGGTTGGTCATACATAATATTGTACGCATAACATTTCTCATTTTTAAGTAGTCCTATTTTATGAGCTCCGTCTTTAAAGTCATGAAAAAAAAATTATGTATTGTCTTATACTATCACCCAATTATATATTATCACATCAATAAAATTGGTTGAATTTTGTACCCACTTCCTTAAAAGTCTCTCATACACTTGCACATTACTGAATGGCAACTTTTATCCGTGCCCACAAATTAAATTTTTTTTTAAAGAAAAACTGATATGCAGATAACTTGAATGGCACATTCAAATTAACTTGAATGTAAATATTATTACTATATAAATTTTATTTGATTAAAATGTTCAATAAACATTGAGAATATTTCACGATTTATGTGTTACGGATTAGGAGGGCGGTGTCCAAACCCCATGAAGAGGGCAGGGCGGCATTTAGTTGGCCATAGGACAAGAGGGTCTCCAAACTTTGGAAAGAAAGCTTAGTCGGTTTTTGACATTACTGTCGGCAGTACCGTCGGACGCGGGTAGACGGTAAAGTGGTCGATGGTAATCATTTTACCGTCGGAAAACGACAACCGACGGTAATTACTGGCGGAAAAAACTGACGTAAACCGGTTCACATTTGAGTACATTTGAACTGTTTTACCGTCGGTTCAAGGTGACGGTAATATAATAATATTTTATTTGTATGCCACCGTCAGTCGGCACCGACGGTAAGTATATTAGTATTTTAGTTTATTATCCGACGGTAATAATTAAATATTTTTTAAAAATAAAATTGTAATAATTTTTGTATTATTTGTTTTAATAAATTACTGTAATGACATTAATAAAAAATTTCAATCAATTTTTGTAATTTATATGTTATTAATACTAATATTTATATGTTATGTGGTGGGCAACATATATTCCGTTCATGGTTGGTAGAATGTAAAGATGGACGGCGTACATATGAAAAATATGATTTCGTAGGTAAGCTGCAACAGCCCAAAAATTAATTTTGCAAAAAGACCAGGATGCTCTTTATCGTGCGCGCAGGGGACAAATCCATCGATTTACACTTCGAAGAGCTCAAATGGCTTGGCCCAACTCCCTTCTCAACTCTTTTTACCAATACAACAACTACTAAAGGTATATAAACACTTAAAAGGTTCGTGGTCTAACCAATTTTAATATTCATAATCCTTAAACCTAAATTTTCATTTTCTTTGTTCTTGGTTCTTTTCTTTTACCTTGTGAACAAATACCTTGTATGAGTAATGTATGTATTTTGTTCTCTTTCTCATNCTAACCAATTTTAATATTGATAATCCTTAAACCTAAATTTTCATTTTCTTTGTTCTTGGTTCTTTTCTTTTACCTTGTGAACAAATACCTTGTATGAGTAATGTATGTATTTTGTTCTCTTTCTCATGACAGATGGCACTTATTTTGTTCTCTTTCTCATTAGTACCATGACAAACATTTGTCCAAAGTAAAACATTATGTAGTATCACATCAAGCTAACTGAAGGTTTTGAAGTTTACATAACCAAGGTTTTATTTCAAAAATTCTAGTCCCACGTTGGTTAGATCACAAACCTTTTAAGTGTTTATATACCTTTAGTAGTTGTTGTATTGGTAAAAAGAGTTGAGAAGCCCATGAGTCCAAGCCATATGGGCTCTTCGAAGTGCAAATCGATGGATTTGCCCCCTGCGCGCACGATAAAGAGCATCGCGGTCTTTTTGCAAAATTAATTTTTTTGGGCTGTTGTATTTTACCTAAGAAACCATATTTTTCACNGGCTCGCACGCATGAGTCCAAGCCATATGGGCTCTTCAAAGTGCAAATCGATGGATTTGCCCCCTGCGCGCACGATAAAGAGCATCGCGGTCTTTTTGCAAAATTAATTTTTTTGGGCTGTTGTATTTTACCTAAGAAACCATATTTTTCACACGTACACCGTCCATCTATGAAACCATATTCTTCATGATTGAACCGGTTACTGTCGGTACTATTTTATTTTTCGACGGTAATAGCATCCGCTCATACTCGACGATAATACCGTCGGCTCATGCCCGATGATAATGTCTGGACGGTAATAGTCAATTTTCTAGTAGTGTAATATTTTTAAAATGTAATCTAAATTATCTAGTAATCTGCAAGACAATGTACCATATGCCCCTAAAAGAAAGTCATTATCCACCTATCACTCTCTCAATAAATTTACCTTATTAAGAAAAATGATATAATAAATTTAATCCTCCCAATGAATATTACATTGTTATCAGACTCCTATTTGTTCCAAAGAAAAATTTACACGTAGAATAGCATGATAAAAGAAAAAAAAGTATATGTTACGGACTGGGCCATAAAGGCCCATCCTAGCGGCCCCAGCATCCAGGCCCATATCCGCGGACCCGACCCAACCGCTCTTAACAGGTCACCCCGATATCAGCATCTCGTAACCGCCCAAGATAAACGACCCCGAGATCCCCGTTATCTTATCTGTCCAAGATAAGATAACCCACTCCGCGTATCTTATCTGGCCGAGATAAGAGAAATCATGGCGGGATCCACGGCCAGAGCGCATAGCGCGGGGTCGAGATATCCCCCACCACCGCGATACGCGGAACCTCCTCAACCGCCTCGGCTATATAATAAGTCGGCGTCCCAGGTATGAGATCATCCAATAATCACTTACTATTCTCCTTAGACCCTTGCTTACTTAAGCGTCGGAGTAATTGCAGGTACACACCGCAATCGCGAGTTCAGAGATCGATCGTGCCGGAGCTAGAGCATTCATCCCGTTCCCGAGTCTCAGGATCCAGAGCTTGTACTGAGGTACATACTTCGGAACATTGGCGCCGTCTGTGGGAACTTTATTTCGGCATCCCCCACCTTTTCTCTGAAACCTGAGCACACGTCGTCACACCCATCGTCAGCAGCATGCCTCCCAAGAATACGCGAAGGACCTACAGAATGGTGAACTCCAGGGGATCAGCACCCGCCGGCACCCCGACGGTGCCATCTCAAGCAGCACAGGCGTCACAGGCGTCCCCGACACTGTCCACGCCCCCCATTCCTCCTGTGCCATCACCTCCAAGAAGCCAACCACAGCAACAGCCTGCGGGGGAAGACCTGCCTCCCCCACCGACTCTGGCGGACGTGGTCCAAACCCAGGCGGAAAAGATCGCCCGCCTAGAGGCGGCCCTAAGCCAACTGGCCTGCATGGACGAGGAGCGGAGGCAAAAAGACCTCCGCGAAGCAGCAGAGAAGGCGAAAAAAGACGCCGAGCAGAAACGCCCCTTTGCTGGTCTTAACCGCAACGAGGGTCCCAGTCGCACAACCGCAGACAGAGAAGCTGAATCTGTATACCGGGAACGGTCCGCGGAAGCTTTCCATCCAACGGAAAGGGTCCGCTCCGTTCCGAGAAGAATCCGAGGAAGGGAAAACCATCCCTTCGCGGAAGACATTCTCGCAGCCATTCCACCCCAAGGGTTCCGACCTCCAACAGACATGGAAGCATACGACGGCACCTCGGACCCTCAGCACCATCTGGATGCCTTCGGGCACCGGATGGTTCTGGACGGTGTTTCCGACGCCATCCAGTGTAAATCCTTCCCCGTGACCCTGAGGAAAGGTGCCCTGGTGTGGTTCAATGCACTGCCACCGAGGTGCATCCACTGCTTCGAGGACCTGGCAGAGCGTTTCCTTGCAAACTTCACCACGCGAAAGACCAAGTCCAAGACAACGGCAAGTCTCCTGGGCGTGATCCAGAGGGGAGACGAATCCCTCAGGCAGTACCTCGACCGATTTTATGAGGAATGCGCGCAAGTCGAAGACCTGCAACCGCAGGCAGTGCTGATGGGCCTAACCAACGGCCTCAAGAAGGGTAGCCCCTTCACCAAAAATCTCTCCAAGCGACCTCCGCGCAACCTCATCGAAATACAAGAACGGGCCGAGGAGTACCTGTACCAGGAAGAGGGGATGCAAGCCATCAGAGGCAATCCGTCTCGCGATGGACCCCGAGAAGTTGGAGACTCTGGCAAGAAGTTTGCACAACCTCCCCGCGGAGACAGACATCGAAATGACCGACCGCGGATGCCCAAGGAAGGGCGGTACACCAACTACGCCCCGTTAAACGTTTCCCTGACACAACTGTGCAGGAAGCTGCAGCAAAGGCCAGACTTCCCGAGACCGAAGCCCCTGAGAACCCGAACAGGTGCAGACACTACCCTGTACTGTGCCTACCACGACGGCTACGGCCACACGACAGAAGAATGTGTGGATTTGAAAGACGAAGTGGAAAAATGGGTACGCGGAGGACGGTTGGAGCGATACGTCATCCAGGAGCGGAAGCGAAAAAATGACCACCGCGACGACGACCACCGAAGCAACGACCGAAGACCCTTTCCCAGGGAGGACAGGAGACGAGAAGACCCTGCCGACCGCAGGGAGCGAAGACAGGAACCCACCAGGGTCATAAATACCATTTCAGGAGGATTCGCGGGAGGCGGCACTTCCCGCTCCGCAAGGAAGAGGCACCTCCAGGAGGTTTTGCAACTAGAAAGGGAAACGGGACACAAGTCCCACGGACCACGAAACCTCCCGGACATCACGTTCACGCGGGACGACTTTGCCCACACAACGCCGACCCACGATGACCCCATGGTCATCTCGGTTACCGCGGTGAACGCTGAAGTACGGCAAGTTCTCCTGGACCAGGGTAGCTCAGTAGACATCATGTTCAGAAGCTGTTTTGACCAGCTCGGCCTCAAAATAGCCGACCTCCAACACTACCTGGAAGACCTGGTTAGCTTCTCCGGAGAAGCCGTCAGCCCCGATGGCTACATCTCCCTTTACCTCACCGTGGGACGCGAGCCGACGTGCAGAACGGAGAGGGTTACATTCCTTGTGGTGGACAAGCCGTCGGCGTACAACATCATCCTGGGGCGACCAACGCTGAACGCCATCCACGCCGTCATCTCCACCGCAGCATTAACTATGAAGTTCCTGACCGCTAGGAACGACGTCGCAACGGTGCGCGGTGACCAAGTCACCGCTAGAAGATGTTACAATTCTAGTCTACAGATCCAGGCGCACCAATCAAGAAGAACCACCCTACCAAAGCCCACTGCCCCCGCGGAAAAGACGTCATGATGACAGAGATCTGCACCGCGGAGCCCACGCGAGAACGGCCTGAGCCGGAAGGAGACATGCAGCCCGTTCAGATAGGTGTCAACGCAGACCAGGTAACTTATATTAATAGTTCCCTACCGCAGGAAATGAAGGACCGTCTGATCCATACTCTCCGCGAAAATGCCGACCTGTTTGCATGGACATCCTCCGACATGCCTGGCATTGACCCGGCCCTCATGGCCCACAGACTGGCGATCCTGCCCGGAGCTAAACCTGTCAAGCAAAAGCGCCGGAAAATGAGCGCGGAAAAGGCCGGAGAAATCCAGAAGCAAGTACAAGCACTTCAGGACACGGGCTTTATCGAAGAAATTCAATATCCAACATGGCTATCCAACGTAGTCATGGTACCAAAGCCCGGCGGAAAATGGAGGATGTGCGTCGACTACTCGTACCTTAACAAAGTATGTCCCAAGGACCCCTACCCGCTGCCGAATATAGACCTCCTGGTCGACGCCGCCTCCGGCCACAAATTCCTCTCTTTCCTGGACGCCTATGCAGGGTACAATCAGATACCCATGCACTGCCTGGATGCAAAAAAGACCGCTTTCATCACCCCCGTCGGCAACTACTACTACAAAGTAATGCCGTTCGGCCTAAAGAACGCAGGGTCAACATACCAACGGATGATGGACAAGATCTTCATGGATGACTCCCGCAACTTGATCGAAGTCTACGTGGACGACATGATCATCAAGTCATCCGCGGAAGAAGAAGTCACGCTCAACCTCCAAACCATCTTCCAGACGCTTCGCCGCCACAAGCTGAGGCTGAACCCTGCCAAATGCGCCTTCGCCATGGAAGCAGGCAAGTTCCTCGGGTTCATGATCACCAAGCGCAGCATCGAGGTCAACCCCGCAAAGTGTGAAGCCATCCTCAGCATGAAGCCACCCACCACCATCAAGCAAGTTCAAAGCCTAACCGGGCGGATAGCCTCGCTCAACAGGTTCATGTCCGCTTCCGCGGAAAAAGCACTCCCGTTCTTCAAATTAATGAAGAAAATGAACTCTTTCGAGTGGACAGACGAATGCCAGAAAGCCTTCAACGACTTCCGGACCTACCTGTCTCAGCCTCCCATCTTAGTAAAACCTGAAAAAGGGGAGACACTATACCTATATCTATCATCGTCCGCGGAGACCACCGCCTCGGCTCTGGTAAGGGAGAAAGGCCAAACACAACACCCCGTTTACTTCACCAGCAAGGTCCTACACGGAGCAGAAGTCAAATATCAGAAGCTGGAAAAGTTAGCCTTCGCCCTCCTCCACTCAGCAAGGCGGCTCCGCCCCTATTTCCAAGCACACACCATTGTGGTCAGAACCGATCAGCCGATCAGACAGGTACTCCAGAAACCAGACCTGGCCGGACGAAGGCTAACTTGGGCAGTGGAACTCTCCGAGTTCGACATTCGTTACGAGCCCCGGGTAGCAATCAAAGGCCAGGCCATGGCAGATTTTATTGCAGAGTTCACCGGCGAAGTGCAGCCCGCGGATACCACCAAGTAGATGTTGTTCGTCGACGGAGCGTCAAGCGCCCGAGGAAGCGGAGCCGGCATCCTACTCGAAGGCCCCAACGGCCTGCGACTCGAAATGACGGTAAAATTCGAGTTTAAAACCTCGAACAACCAAGCAGAGTACGAAGCGCTGGTTGCAGGTCTTAACCTAGCCAAGGACGTCGGAGCATCAAACCTACTCATCTGCAGCGACTCTCAGATCGTCGTGGCCCAAGTCAAAGGAGAGTATCAAGCGAAGGAGCCCAACCTGCAGCAGTACCTGTCCCTGGTCACCAGATTGCTATCGTCGTTCAACAACCACGACATCAGGCACGTCCCGCGGAAAGACAACGAACGTGCAGACACGCTATCTAAGCTTGGAAGCACCCACCCCGGTGGCAACAACAAAATATTAATACAAGAAACTCTTCATCACCCCTCGGTCTCAACCGGGGTCAACCACATTGAAGAAATCACACATGCGCCATGCTGGACCACCCCAATCATAGAAGTGATCCGCGGAAATCCGACAGCCCAAGCCAACAAGAAGACCATCAGGGAGGCCGCCCGCTACACCCTGATCGGCGACCAGTTGTACCGACGATCCGTCTCTCAGCCCCTACTAAAGTGTGTAGGTTCGCAAAGAACCGCATACGTACTAGAAGAAGTACACGAGGGATCATGCGGCCACCACATGGGCGGGAAAGCTTTAGTATTAAAGATACTCCGCGCAGGATTCTATTGGCCCACTCTCCAGAAAGACTGCGCGGAGTATGTCAAGACTTGCAGAAAATGCCAAGAACATGCTCACCTCCACATTGCTCCCCCCGCGGAGCTCACGACATCGATAGCGTCTTGGCCGTTCCAAAGATGGGGCATTGACATCCTCGGCCCATTCCCTCTGGCCACCGGACAAAGGAAGTTTCTCATCGTCGCGGTAGACTACTTCACCAAGTGGATTGAAGCAGAGCCCTTAGCCTCCATCACGTCGGTCCAATACCGGAAATTCGTATGGAACAACATCCTCACAAGGTTCGGCATCCCGAAAGTCATCGTCTCCGACAACGACACACAATTCACGGACAAGAAATTCACCACCTTCCTACAAGGTTTTAAAATCAAACAAAGATTCTCGTCCGTGGAACACCCCCAAACCAACGGGAAAGCCGAAGCCGCCAACAAGGTTATCCTAAAAGGGATAAAGAAGCGACTTGACGACGCAAAAGGACTCTGGGCAGACGAGCTAGGAAGTGTCCTGTGGGCGTACCGCACAACCCCACACTCGACCACCACACACACCCCGTTCCGCCTAGCCTACGGCAGCGAAGCTGTGATCCCAGTCGAAATCGGCGAAGGCAGTCTGCGGGTACAAGCTTCATCTGCGGAAATCAACAGTCAACTCAGATGAGAAGAAATAGACCTCATAGAAGAACAAAGAGACGAAGCCCGCATACAGGACGAAGCCATCAAGTCAAAGGTATCTCGGCGATACAACGCAAAGGTCATACCACGGGCCTTCAAGCCGGGAGACACAGTCATGCGAAGCGCGGACATTGGCACCAGAGCAGCAGGACAAGGAAAACTTCACCCAAACTGGGAAGGGTCGTACCTCATAAAGGAAAGCCTTACCCACGGAGCGTACAAGTTATCAACTCTAGATGGCAGGGACATACCGCGGACATGGAATGCCATGAACCTCCGCGCATTTTTATCTCTAATATTTTTCTGCAAAGTACAATTTCATGTATCTTATCTTTGTCAAATAAAAAGTTCCTCCACAGCATCCATAAATTCTGCTTTAACCATTGAGTAAACGATTAACTCCGCGGAACCACGTCGCGCTCAAATTAAACTCTGGTCTTAACCATAGAGTAAAATCAAAATAAACTCTAGTCTTAACCATAGAATAAAAGTAAACCAAGTCTCCAACGAAACTCCCCGCGGAACCACGTCACGCTCAAAACTCTGGTCTTAACCATAGAGTAAAAACCAAACTAAACTCTGGTCTTAACCATAGAGTAAAATCAAATTAAACTCTGGTCTTAACCATAGAGTAAACTAAACGCTCCGCGGAACCTCGTCACTCTCAAAACTCTGGTCTTAACCATAGAGTAAAATCAAATTAAACTCTGGTATTAACCATAGAGTAAAAGTGAAAGTCACACTGGTCTTAACCGGTGAAGGCATAAACTCTACCGCGGAACCAATCCACCACCAAATCACAAGATACACACATCGGAGAACAACATTGCAAAAAACACAAATAAAAGGATTACGCACAAACATTTGGCAAATTTTTATTTCATACTATCCATCAGGAATTCATTACAAAGCCAAAAAAAAAATTCATCTTTCACTCCGGCGGAGCCTCGCGATCCTCCGGTGGAACCTCCTGATCCTCCGGGGGGACCTCCCGATCCCTAATCACCCCCGCCTTGGGATCACAAAACTTCTCCGCTGATACGACGCTCCAATCAATGGTCGGCGCGATATGCTTAACTTGATCCATCACTGTCTCGAAAGTAGTGCCCACCATATCCTCGGAGATCTGCACCAAGTTGTCCACCTCCTCTCGCAACCCCTCGCATTGAGTCTCGGAGTCCGCAAGAGCCTTCCGCGTACTTTCGGCCTCCGCGCGCGTCCTATTCAACTCAGCCCTTACCTCCTCTAACTCGCCCACCGTCCTGCTCAGCTCCGCCCGCGCGTCCTGCTCCGCCTTGGCGTTGCGCTCAGCCTCCGTCTGCGCGACCTGCTCCGCCTTGGCATTGCGCTCAGCCTCCGCCCGCAAGCCAGCCATCAGCCGCACCTTCTCAGCAACCAGTGCCGCGTTCTCATCCGCAGCGGTCTGGAAGGTCCTCCCCCTCTCCTCTGAGACCGCTAGCTGCGCCCTCAGTTTTTTAATTTCATCTTTCGCAGAGGTCAGCTCTCCGTGAAGGTTATCCAACTCCTCAGAGCTAGCCATCCGCTCAGAGGCATGCGCCATCACCCCAGCGAGCTCCCCGACGAGACGGAAACCCTTCGCCATCGCGGCACTAGCCGAGACCCCCTCCAGATGATGGCGGGCCTCTGCATGAAGGAGATTACGCTTGAAAAAATGTGGAAAGTTGATATCCACTGGATAAGCCCTGGCAAACGTGCTGGCGGCCCGGTCATCCAGCCCGTCGGACTCAACACTCCTCGCCCTCTTGCGCGGAAGGGACCCAGAAATCCGCTCGGCAACATCTCGCGGAACAGACTGGACGGATGGCGAAAGCGCGGCACCCCCGACCGCCGACTGAGCGGGCGAATGAACGGGGGACGGAGCAGGAGAGGGTACCCGCGGAGGGGACGGAGCAGGCGAAGGCACCTGCAGAACAGGAGAAGGCTCCGCGCTAGTCTCCTGGACACGCCCCGCCTTAGCCTTCTTCTCCGCAGCTTTCCGACGGGCAACAGCAGCCTTCGCCTTCTTCAGATTTTCGAGCTTGTCCGCGGCAGCAGGCGACATTCGTAGCTTCAAATCTGCACAAAAAAAAAAAACATGATTAACAATATAAGAAGACAAGAAAGCCAAGGATAACAATGTAAAAGTGCAACCAGCAAAACACTTCTACCTAGATAAGACCGGACAGGATCGGTCACCCCCTCAACGAGCACCCGTACGTTCAAGGGACGTCCACTGGACAGGGCAAGAAAGAACTCCCGCTGAGTTAGCTCCTCCGCGGAAAGGTTTTTGGGATGGTGGGGACAAATATTCCTGTTCCAGTAGCATGAAATGGCCACCGTATCCTGGTCCCCTCCCAAAAAGCCGTGGTTCCCGGAGTGGCAAAGATCTTGAAATATTTGCATTTAAACTCCTGGTAGGATTCCTCCCACCGCGTGAAAACTTTCGTCCCCGCGTAACCCTTGAACGTGTGCCAACTCCGGTACCGAGTACGCCCCCCCGGAGTCACCGTCCCCTTGGGGTTTATCAACAAGTATAAACTGAGAAAGGTCTGGGCATACGGAACGAGCTCAAACACGGCGCACACCGTCTGAAAAGCACGAAGAAGTGCCCATCCATTCGGATGGAGTTGGGTTGGAGCGAAAGCGCACAACTCCATCACCTCCCGCTCAAAAGGCGTAAAGGGTAACCTAACCCCCAGCCGCGTAAACAACACTTCATACATCCACAAAAAGTGTGGAGTATCAGTATGCCTCGCCATGCAAACCCTCTCGTCTTCGGAGGCGGCTTCCACGTAATACTCGTGGTCCTCATCCCCCCCGTCCGTCAACACCAACGCCTCCTGCAAGTGCTCACCGGAGCTAGGACCGTACATCGAAGGTATAGAAAAAACCTCCGGGTCGATCCAACCATAAGACAACTTCTCATGAGCATCCCTCAGGGGACGCTCTCTCCTTTCCCCCTGTTGGTCCCTCTTTCTCCCCATCACCAATGCTCAGAAGACTGAAACAAAAAATAAGAACAGAGAACAAAACCCCCATGAACAACTCACCAAACATAAGCTAAATCCCTACGACGACAAACCAACAACATCAGCCCGCAAGGAAATAACCCCCACTCTAACAGAGACAAGCAGCAGATCGCATCTACAAAAACTAAGGAGAACAGCCCAGCAATAACAGCAAAGACAGAAGCGTTTGCAAGATGGCAAACCAGAAGCAGAGAAAAATAGGAAGCAGAGAAAGACCAGAAACACTTACAGAGTTAAAGAAGAAGAGGAAGAAAGACGCTGCTCCACACGACAAAGAAAGCCAAAAGCTCCCAAGCTTCAGAAGAAAAATCGCCTTCGAATGGGCAGAGACAGCTTAAAAATCAGAGCAACAGAAGAAATGAGAGCGGCGTAGAAGAGGAAGTTATAAAGAAGTTCTTCAAAACGCTTGGAATGCCCTCGCCACACGAAACGGTTTCGAAGAGGTAAATTTCAAAAAGCAAAAAAGTACTGGGGCATTAATGGGGCGCGAAAACCGAAGCGTTTTCCCTCCAAAGCCATCATTTCACTCTCACCTCGAGTACCCATCGGCCGCATCTTCGCCACGTGTCCGCAATCAACAGCATCAAATCTCCCGCGATGGGAGACGCGTCCCGTCAAGGATCCCCGAACGTCACGCCATCAGAAAGAAGCAGATCAAGACACGCGTCCAAGCGAACCACCCTCTCCGCATAAACATCAAAAAGACATACGCGGAAACCCAAGCGAAAGAATCAAAAAATTGAACTCGGACCCATCACTACGTTCCGCGCTCCGAGCTGGGGGGGCTCCTGTTACGGACTGGGCCATAAAGGCCCATCCTAGCGGCCCCAGCATCCAGGCCCATATCCGCGGACCCGACCCAACCGCTCTTAACAGGTCACCCCGATATCAGCATCTCGTAACCGTCCAAGATAAGCGACCCCGAGATCCCCGTTATCTTATCTGTCCAAGATAAGATAACCCACTCCGCGTATCTTATCTGGCCGAGATAAGAGAAATCACGGCGGGATCCACGGCCAGAGCGCATAGCGCGGGGTCGAGATATCCCCCACCACCGCGATACGCGGAACCTCCTCAACCGCCTCGGCTATATAATAAGCCCGCGTCCCAGGTATGAGATCATCCAATAATCACTTACTATTCTCCTTAGACCCTTGCTTACTTGAGCGTCGGAGTAATTGCAGGTACACACCGCAATCGCGAGTCCAGAGATCGATCGTGCCGGAGCTAGAGCATTCATCCCGTTCCCGAGTCTCAGGATCCAGAGCTTGTACCGAGGTGCATACTTCGGAACAGTATACGTATAGTCAACTAATATTTGAAGCTATTTGAAATGAGTAATGTTATGTCTTGACTCCCAGTAGCCAGACTTAAAAAAGAATAAAGTCCATTATACCCACTTTCTTTTTTCTCTTTACCTAGATCATGCACTTTTGTGAGCATAAGTGTTAAGCTGTAAGATGTTGTGCGTGTATCAAATAACATATTTTATGTAATGTTTAGAGTATCTAACAAATCAATTCACAAATCTTTACAAATGACATTCGACAATTTTTAAAACAAACAAAAAACTAAAGGCAAATGCCATTGACATGAATAGATACGTTGATTCGTCACGTTTTTAAAGCATTTTTCATAACCCACTGATATACGTGGGTGACTGACTTGTTGGACACAATTCATGCTCCACCAGGTCCAAGTTGAGCCGTACTACCAATGCGAGCGATCAGTGATCACCACCCACCCGCTATTTTTATGCTAATTACGTCTTGTTAATTCAATAGTCAGTAGATTTTTGTAGCCAATTATATGAAATTATTTGCAGTACTAGTCTTCCTGACCAACAGCTACGACATATATTGCGAATTTCTTTTCCTGAACTTAAAATCAACTGGGAAAATTTACACGATCGATCACATATGTTTTTAGCGCACTACAGTTTAAAATAATAATACAAAGAAGAACTAATAACACGATGTCCCCACTAGTTTGGGTTCCTCGTTTCACCACTTGCCCCTGCTCATATAAATTCTCCAACGAAGCAGCAATAGCAACACACAAACGTAAATATGCCGAGCGAGAGGGAGAGAGAGAGATGCCACCACCACCGCCCTTCTGAGTGACGAATGCTCTCATCCTTCCGCCTAACCCTCCTCCGTTGAAACTTTCCCACTTCGCGCGCGAAAACCAAGGCATTCTCGATGGAGTGCTTGCTGAGAGAGCTAGAAGGGAAGCAAGCGCACGACCCCCTGTTCGCGGCAGAGAAGACGAGCAACAAGCCCCCGTCCGCCACCAGAGCCGCGGGCGGAGGAGGGAGGTGCGTCTACGTGCCGGGGCCGGTGGTGGTGGGGGCGGGGCCGTCGGGGCTGGCGGCGGCGGCGTGCCTCAAGCAGAGGGGCGTCCCCAGCGTGATCCTCGAGAGGTCCGACTGCATAGCGTCCCTGTGGCAGCTGAAGACTTACGACCGCCTCCGCCTGCACCTGCCCAAGAACTTCTGCGAGCTCCCTCTGATGGGATTCCCTCCCGACTTCCCGACGTACCCGACGAAGCAGCAGTTCGTCGGGTACCTGGAGGACTACGCGGAGCGGTTCGACATCCGGCCGCGGTTCGGCGAGACCGTGGAGGGCGCGGAGTTCGACTCCACGCTCGGGTTCTGGAGGGTGAGGAGCGCGGGGAGGAGGGAGGGGACGGTCACGGTGTTCCTGTGCCGGTGGCTCGTGGTGGCCACCGGGGAGAATGCGGAGGCGGTGGTGCCGGAGATTCAGGGGATGGGGGAGTTCGCCGGGGATGTGAGGCACACGAGCTTGTATAAGAGCGGCGAGGAGTTCAGGGGGAAGAGGGTGCTGGTGGTTGGTTGCGGGAATTCGGGGATGGAGGTTTGCTTGGACCTTTGCAACCATAATGCTGCTCCTTCGCTTGTGGTCAGAGATACAGTAAGAATCCTTTTCTTTTCTCCCCTCACTCTGTTTTTTTAGGGTACTTGTACGATATTTAAGGCTTAACCTTAATTAATTAAGGTCAATTCGGGGTATCTAAGGCTTAGCATTGACTAATTAAGGTTGACCTGAGTTGTACACATAGCTATGACGAGGATAACTGCAGGACTTTGCTTAAGTAATATCAAGCCACTTACCACTTGGACCCAACCCCTTGATTTTTTTCTCCCTCTCTCTGTGTACAACAAAAACTGTTTTCAGTTATTTTGGAATTTCTGACTTGTGAAAAGAAGCTAATTTAAGTTTAGCAAGACGTCCACCGTCTATTTTTCTTGTTCTTTCCAGCGGTGGCAAAACTGCTGATATAAATTACTCGTTGTGTGTCCAGATGATCTTTTTTTTTTCTTTTCTTTTTTTCCTATACAAAATAGCAGAAACAGAAACTATGATACAATTTCTTTCAAATTTCTAATATGAAATTCCGTGATATTGCAAGTCTAGTTCTGTTCATTCTGGAAAGGGAAAAAAATGCGCAAGTGAAAAAAATCATCCTCAAAGTTTGGCTTTTCTAATTACGCAAAACTTCAGGTGAACTACAAAGCGCTGGTTTCATTCTTCAATCTTATTGCTTCAAGTACTAATGGTTTGTTCAAAGATCATTTATAAGTTTTAGTTTTAAGGGTATTAACAAGCGCATTTGTTAAGGATTTTAAATTGCAAATATTTTATTATTTTTAAGCTTTCAATGCATTGAAAATATTAAACATGTATTATTTTAATGAATTCTTTCTAGCACTTTAGCATTTTTAACAAATGGTTTTGAGGCGTTTGTTAACATTTTTTTTCTTCTAATTTTGAATATTCATTTTGAAAGCATCAATACTATAGCAATCTTGGGATTTGCAAGCATGCGCACACTTAATTCTTGCTCCTGGAATACATTTGATGCATGTTCTAAAAACATTATCAATAATTAACTTACTTTTTATTCTCTAGTCCATTCTTAGATGTCACTTTTGACAAATACACACAGATTAAGAAAGCAATTAACTTGCACTTACTTAAAGAAAATATCAAATGCTTAAACTAAATTACCCTTCAATTAGTGGAAAAGGTTGTTATAAAAAATTATAATGCAATTAATATAATAAAAGAAAGTTCATAATAAATAAGGGTATAATTGAAAAAAATAATAATTAATACTTCTTTAACCTAATCAAATGACAATTAATTTTAAATAAAGTTTTAGGTACAATGTGACATGTAAAAGTAATAAGAAGTAATATATATCTATTAAACATTACTATAATAATACTCCTAAAAAAAATTGAAACATATATTAAATATATGCTCTAAGATTTCTATATTTTATATACCCAAGTTGCTTTTTCCCTCCTTTCCTTCCCATGAGTTTCTTAGTTAAAAGTTTTACTCTTTCTTTCCCTACTGCATATAGAGCATGGCCTTCAAACAATTAAGGCCTACCAAGTGCAAAAGCCTTCCAACATCAGCTCCTACCTTTTACTCCTTTTTCCCTTCCACTTTCCTTTTTGAAGTGAAGCTGTTCACTTTCATAATTTACTGAATTTCTGAGCTGTGATGATGGAGAAACAGTTGGATACTCTCACAAGATTTTAAATAGAGAAATGTTAATTTGCCCAAAAATGGGACAGCAAATATGACATTTTGAGAGAATCATAAGTTTTGGTGGATCTCGCACAATTGGAATTGAACCCCACACTATTGAATCGCATATCACTTTTGAGAGTTGGTGTGCCTTCCAAGTTCAAAAATTGAGTTCAAAAATATTTAGGAAAAAGAAAGTTTGTTGATGATTTGAATCATCTCATCAGTGTTCAAATTTTGTTATAATAAACTGTTCTAATTCAGTTTAACCGGAATGCATGCCTTAAAATAATAAAATTTTATTATAAAGTACTACAACTTTATGGTTAATAATAATATGAATTTAATTAAATAACATGTATGTTTTTCTTACTGTTATGTATTATGTGTTATACTTTTACAACTTATTCTTAATACCACCTAAGTCATTAAAATAAAAAATACAACCTAAGTGTAAGTTTTGTGACATGATTTTTCTGCAACATAAAACATATATTGCTATATCATAAAAATAATGTTCATATTGTGTAGCATAAAATAAATTCATGCACTTATGACAACTATTTTAGATAAATTTTAAATAATTTATCTTAGTGAGTTTTACATCTTTATGAATGTGAAAGTTCAAATGTTATTTAAAATGGTTATCATAATATTTTTCTACTATGGTTGTGAGCCTTTTAGAATTTATTTTTTCTTCTTCAAAAGATAGATATATCTTTTGTTTGGACACATTATATGTTTACCAATAAGAGTCGAGCACAACTCCATTAAGTTACATGTTAACACTACATCAAAAAATATGTTACTTAAACTATTAGATCTCATCATTTCTTTTTCTGCACAAGTGTAATACACTGAAATTACATATTTCTCATCATTGCCC
>QANU01054614.1:332885-345351 GCA_003254905.1 Nissolia schottii
TTTGATGTGAAAGACGAACAGCACTGCGGTTTCTACAGGCTTTTCTGGGAAAATTTCATACCCACGATAGATTCATAGCTTTCTTGAGTGAACAAAATTGGAAAAGAAGAAAGGAATGTGAGAAATTGAGCGGTTTAGGTTGACATTTCGGACATTTTGCAGTGGCACGATGGGAAATGCACCGGCAGGTGTAGGGGTAAGACTGTCCTTTAACTAAACTATGCACGTTGGGCCTTGGGCTTGGGCCGTCATTTGTGCGCCAATAAAGCCCAGCTCAGTGTCCGCATTTCTTGACCCTCTAGAAAGAGATTAAAATGAAAGAACAAATAGTTCTCTGTCTCGGTTTAATTTTTACGTGCTGACCGTCACTTATTGACAGATCAGATTGTATTATCTGTTTTATTATCTCTGTTATGTGACACGTGTTAAAGACTTAAAGCTATTTACACTGACGGTGCGATAAATTAAATCCGTTGTGTATCATAGATCCATAATCAAGGTTTGAGGCTGAGATGTCACTGATTAAAGAATTGAACTAAGGGAGATTGATTCAAGTGGTAAGCGGTTTGGTATCGCTTAAGTAAGGTCCTGAGTACGAGAACTTGTGTACGCAGTTATCCTCGCTGGAAGACTTACCCGCCATAGTCAGGTGTGCGACTCGGGTCGACCATAATTAGTCAAGGCTAAGCCTTGGGGATACCGAGCAGGCAACCCAAAAAAAATTGATTAAAGAATTGAGCGATAACCAAAATAAATAAATAAATATACGTAGTTACGCAGATTGCTTGTCCTTGGCCTCGATTTTTATCTTTATTTATTTATTTATTTTACAATCAGGCGCTTAAAACAACACCAAAAAATACAGGACATAAAAAACTACTCCCTTGCTGCCACACGACCCCAATAACATATTTTTAATGAAGGTGCGAAAGATAAGATAGAGGATCAACAAATAAAGAAAGGTGACCCATCAGGTGTCGCCTGTAGTTTTCGGGTGTGACTCAGGGTGTTTTGAGATCTAAAAAGAGGTGTTTTGGCTTTGAAAAATTAAAATAGGTTAAAATAAATAGTTTCCCTTCAATAAAGGATTTAATACTTGTATTTTTCCTTAAAAAGACTTTACATGGAAAGAAAAAGGGGCTCAGGCTTCGAAGACCAAGCGTAACGCCAAAACGGTTACTCTAGTTTTTTTGAAAAAGGCAAAATCTTTCTAAGATGACTCTAAACTGAAATAAAGGTATTTAAGGAGTTTGGAATGACTTATGAATCCATGCCAAGACATTCCTTGGGTATCGAGGCACGAATTTGAGGTTAATGAGGCCATCGGTTGGTCGACGGGGCTCACCGAGGCTTATCTGACAACTAGAAGCTCAAGGAAAGGCTCTCCCTTTTTCAAATCATTTCCTAGTCACCCGATTGGCCTTTTAATTGCCTTTCTAAGCCTCTCAAGATATAATTTTGACGATGCGAGATGTATTGAGAGAATTGATAAATGTTTGTCGGTTCAGTAGGCTTTTGTTCTTTGAAAATTGAAATAAAAGCTTTCGATGCATGTGCATCATCATATAAGAAGAAAACAAGTAATAACTTGTGCTTTGGTCCATTATGGAGACAATGGCCGTGTATGTGTTTTATTTTAATTTTTTGAATTTGAGAGAAATGAAGTTTGTCACAAAGTGTGGTGAAGTAGTGACGATGATGTTGAACTTCCTTGGCTTTTCTTTTCTTTTTAGTTTCCATCCTTAGTTTCGTTGTCTGCGTCGACATTATAGGTCAACGATGATCAATTTATTTATTTATAATTTAAACATAAATTAAACTACAAGGATAAACATTTTAATTGTTTTTAAAAATAAATAGATTCGATATTTTCATGTTTGGTAAATTATAACGTACAATTCATATGATGGACATTTTTGTTTAACTCGTGGAAGAGTACTGTGTGATTTTTGTGCATAAAAACATTTTTGTTTGAACATTATAAAAGTAAAAAAATGAAATTAACCAAATAGCCCAATTTCGTCAAAAGAAAAAAAATAATAATAGAAAGGTTGAAATCATGAGAAGGAAAAATAATTCATATATGTTACTAACAAGGCAGAGTAGATCCTCAAGAGCCTTGGGCACAGGAGTGTTTGGCCAAATGGATTGCCAATAATCTTCGGCTGCTTGCGACGCTTCGGTTCCCATAAGAACCAACTGCAGAAATGTTTAAAAGTAAACTACATGTCGACCACACATAAAAATTTTACTGAGGATGTATTGCTAGAATACCTTTAGCTTAATTGAGATGAATTAAATATGTTTTTAGATCTTATAAATACAAGTAAACTGGGGTTAGAAAGCCCAATCAAACAACAAAGCTTCTCCTTATAGAGGGCTGCTAAATGGGCCTTTAGCCCTCAAGATTACCGGTTTTTTTACATATGTTTTGCTTCTCTTCGTTTTATTTTTTAAAATGTGGTCACTACAGATAAATTGCGGATATATGGGAATCCGGGGCTGAAATCGGCATACCCTGGGCCGATTTCAGCCCCTTAAATTTTTTTTTTAAATGGGGCTGAAATCGGCCTAGGGTGTGCCTATTTCAGCCCTAATTTTTTTTTTTTAAAATGGGGCTGAAATCGGTACACTCTAGGCCTATTTCAGCCCCGAATTTTTTTTTTTTAAAAAAAAGGAGCTGAAATCGGCCCAGGGTGTGCTGATTTTAGCCCCTAACAACAGTACTTTTGTACTGGAATCGGTGTATTTTTTGCCGATTTCAGCCCCTGGCAGCAGTACTTTTTGTACTGAAATCGGCCCGGTCTTTGCCGATTCCAAAGACAAAATTTAACTGTCTGTAAATTGCCCGGGAAACTTTCACTATAAAAGGGGTGGGGGATGTGATATCTCCCCACCACTTCACACACTCCCTCTTCCTCATTTTCAATCCTCTTCCTCTTCTATTCTATCACTTTGCTTTATTGTTATTCTGTTATTATTCTCTCACTGCTCTTATAATCTGTCATTCTTCTTAGTGTGTTTATATTTTTGTTTAGATACAAACAAATGGATAGGGGAGGGATTGCTGCATATATTTTTTATGATGGTTTAGTTACAAAAAATAATGTTGAGGGTGTCGAGTTTGTTAGTCCGCATGAGGCCGAGGTCATTATTCTGTGGTCGTCTATGGCGTTCACCGACTTGTGTAGTGTAATATCTCAACATTTTCAAAAGAGGGTGAAGAGAATAAGATACAAATCGCCAGTGTCTTTCTTAAATGGGCTGATAAAATATCGGCCTATAACAATATCAACCGACGCTCAAGTGCAACATATGTTTTGTCAGTATGAAACATATAAGACACACTTGAGTTGTATTGATTTGTACGTGAACTTCACAGAGGCGTCAACTGTGAATGAGGAGTTAAGCAGCAATCCAAACGCAAACAAATTGCATCATGAAGATTTTGTTGAGACACCATTAGTGTCAGATGATGAGTTCTGGGCAGAGGAAAAGGGTGATGGAAGTTGGAGCGAGCACGAAAGTGACATGTCTAAATGCGATGGATCGGACAACGATTTAGGTATTGTTATATAAATTTAGGGTCAATATAAACTACGATAATATTTTTAATTTTAATTATCGTTAATGGTTGGGATTATACAATTGTAACTCAAATTGGTGACTTTAGTTATGGCTAAATTATGCATGTATATTGATAGAAATACAAAGTATGCTCTATGCTTGCCTCATGATGAGGATCTTGCATATCAGAAATGCAAATCTGTTTACTGTATGAATGCCTTATTGATATTATTTTTTGTTAATGGTTGGAATTATATAATTGTAACTCAAATTGCTGACTTTATTTACGGGTAAATTACGTATGTACATGGATAGAAATGCAAAGTATGCTCTATGCTTGCCTCATGATGAGGATCTTGCATATCAGAACTGCAAATCTGTTTACTATATGAATGTCTTATTTATATTGTTTTTTGTCACACGAAATTAATTGATGGATCAATTGTTGATATAGACGATGAAAGAAATGCACAGCCCGAGGATACACCAACGTTCTTGCAAACATATGATGTTGGGGGGATGCGTGCAACTGAATTAGGAGATCTGCATAATGAATATTTTGCTGGCGATGAGCTGTACAAAGGAAAATTCTTTGCAAGCATGGATGAAGTTAGGGAAGCCGTTGGAAGCCATTGCTTGTGTGTCGGGGCCGATTACAAAATAAAAGAGTCAGAACCGGTGAAGAAAAATGCAAGAAGTTTGGCCAAGGCTGTCAATGGCTTATTAAGGCATCCCTGAAGAAAAATAGTTATTATTGGGAGGTCACAAGATACAACGACCCTCACACCTGCCTTGCAGAGCGGCTTACTCGTAACCACTCAAAGCTGACTTCTGTTAAGATTGCTAGCATGATTCTGGCACAGATAAGGGCGAAGTCAACAATGTCGGTGGAGTCAATTCAAGCAGATGTGATGGACCGTGAAGGATACTGGCCATCGTATAGAAAAGCGTGGGTTGCGAAGCAAAATGCAATTGCACAAGTCTATGGCAATTGGGAACAATCATACAATGACTTGCTGAAACACCCTGGCTAACTGCATACGCTTAAGTCGTACGCAAGCTCACTAGGTTGTTTACTACCTGGTGGGAATACCTTAGTCCATCGTTATCTTTCGAAAGTAGTTGCTTACGAAAATAGGGACCAATTTTTAAAATTTTCATTTGCATCGATTAATTACTAAAATAGAGCCATGCGTCGGAAAGAACAAGTATAACAAGCGGTAAAGCCCTTGGGCTTAGCGGATAACAGTCGAATAATAGTAAAGCATAGAATATACATTCAGTTGGTCTATCATACAAAGTCACATAGTTATAATTACAATAAGTAAGGTACAAATAACATATACACAATCCAAAATACATAATATCAAAATGCAAGGGCTACTGGAACACTACTCAGCATGCCCTTGATCAAAAAATCTTGGCATCCAGCTATCTCTGGTCCATATCCCGTCACGACCGCTCATGGCTCCTCGGGTGGTTCGTCGGCATCCTCAAAATATGAGTCATCATAGGTTCCTGAAGTCATAAGGCAGTGGGAATGAGAACGGTAGGTTCTCAGTGGAAATAACTTTAGTTTCTATATCTCGTGTTACATTAGGTCAGACTTCAGGCCGCTCAGAGATTTCTAAGTGTACATACATAATAATCATCCTACTGATTATTATCTGGTCTAAAGTTTTGAACGACTTTATCTACGTTACTGAGTGATAGGGGAACTACTCTTGCTTACTACGTTCTCGTGCTTATTAACATTATGTGTACATACATAGCCGTCTCGAGCGTACTCTTGACGGTAACTACAGAATATCAGATACATACATTTCATATAGTCATGCATATCAGATTGATCATGGGTTTTTGGAATATATGTTATCCCCACCATAGTAGTGCCCTCTTTCGACAGTACTATGACGGGATAACCTCGTACCCCCAGGTAGGCCCTCTTTTGACCTTCCTGCGGTGGGCTTCCACCTGCCGCGTGCCCTCTCTCGGTCTCCTGGCAATGGGCGGATATTGTACCCCCACCTAGCATTGCCCTCTTTCGACCGTGCTAGGCGTGATAAATGCTCACCTCCAGGTATGCCATATCGACACCACCTGTGGCGGGCTTCCACCTTTAGTATGTCCCTCTGACCTACTGAAGTGGGATCGTTATTTGGCTCTCGTGATCACGTCCTGTACATGTTTTCTCAGAATTTTTAGCATTTCTTTTCATACAACATTTTCAGCAGCATTTCAGCATTTATTTCCTTTCAGTACCTGCAGCATGACATGACTTGTTCCCTATGGTTCAATTCATAATCTTTACTTATTGCAAAATTACTTCTAGTCCTCTTAACATTATCTTATCATGATGCATGGAATGCTAACAGTTTATTTCACATACTGCACATACTGCATTTACGTCAGTTACCAATTATAGTCACATCATTGATTGTTAGACTATGTGCTTCAAAACAGCTTCAACAAGACTTTCAGGTCTCGGACCGCTCAGCGATACCCTCGGGTCGCTCAGCGGTCTGAGCCCGATCGCTCAGCAGTGCATTGGTGTAACAGCCCAAGTTTTTCCTTCGCTAAAATTTCGCTTAATAACTAATTAAGAACATGTTAATAAGGAAAAGATGAGATAAAAATGAAATAAAATTCAAAGAATTTACTTAATGTCTATCGTATTAGGTAAAAATAATAATTTTGCGATCTCGTGACGTTTGGTGACGTTTGGGTTAGTATTAGGCTATTTTTAGAGCTTAAGTGTGACTCGAAGGAGTCTGTAAAATACACTAATATGAAAATAATGTGAGAATAATTCAACAAAAATTTAAATATGAATAAGGAAAATTTATAGGTCACAACGGTATGTCCGAAATATTTTTAGGACGTTCGGACATAAATAGTTAATGAACGAAGACGATCAAAACTATACAGGGAGAAATAAGAAGACTCTATGCCAAAGGCCCAAAGTCTCCCACGGCAGCCCTATGTCCCCGAAGACACACACACATACAAACACTCCCAAGTTTCAATTCTTCCTCCAAAGGTTTCTAAAACCTAAAACTCTCAAAAATTCTCTAAAGTTCCCTTAAGATTCCATAATCATCCTTTGCTTCTCATCATCCTAATTCATTCTCAAATTAATCAAGAAGGTAAGTGAATAGCAAAGCTAGGAGTTTCTCTTCACTTGGTGAGAAGACTCCATAACCTAGGTTTTCTAATTATTCCATGGTTTTCATGTTAGGTCAAGAAAGCCAAGCAAGCAAGTAAGGCTTGACTCCACCTTTCTTCAATCATCAAAGAGCTAGTTAGGAGGTGGGTAACTCTAGTTCCTTGCCTCTTTGATGCTTCAAGAGGTTTATGTGCTTGTATGTGTATGTATGTGAATTATGGATTTTATGATGAATTATGTTAGAAATTATGCTAGGACTTAGGAAGACAATTCTGAAGGGTCTTGTGACCTGGATTAGATGTGATTATTATGCTGGAATTATGTGTAAAAGCTCAAGGTAAATCCATGAAAGAAAAGGGAAGATAATTTGCATTCTGACTCTGAATTTCAAAGACTAAGTCAGGCTCAGGTCAGGCTCAAGCCAGACTTGAAGTCAGGCTCAGGCCAGACTTAAAGTCAGGCTCAGGCCAGACTTGTAGTCAGGCTCACGCCCGGCTTACCTGCCAGGCTCACAGGTCAGGCCCCGCCAGACCACCCCAGGCCACGTCAGGCCACACACCAAACCTTTAGATTATATTTATACAACGTTATAAATGACTGTATGATGATGTATGTGAAGTATGTGCATTCCATGCATTCATGATGAGCCAAGTTTAAAGAATTAGGAATAACTCTGAGATAAGTAAAGATTCTAAAATGAACCATAGGAAACTAGTCATGTCATACTGCAGGTACTGAAAATGCTGAACATGCTGCTGAAATAGGGCCAATGCCCAATGCTGCTGAAAAAGGGCTAAATGCCCCATGCTGAAAATATTGGCTATATGCCACATGCTGAACAGGCCGTGATCACGTGAGCCACCATGATCCCACTTCAGGAGGTCTAGGCATCCTGAATGTGGAAGCCCGCCACAGGTGGTGTCGATATGGCATACCTGGAGGTGTGCGGTTACCACGCCTATGCATTGTCGAAAGGGGGCAAGCTTAGGTGGGGGTACAATATCCGCCCACTGTCGAGGGGTCCCGAGGGGGCACACGGCAGGTGGAAGCCCACCGCAGTAAGGTCCAGACAGTGTCGGCCTATACTGAGGGTGTGAGGTTATTCCGTCATATTAGTGTCAACAGAGGACATTACTATGATGGGAATAACACCTATGCTGTTATACTGCTGTATTCCGTCATATTATTATATTCTGTCATGCTGCTAATTTCTGTGATGCTGATATACCTTGTTATGCTGTTATATTTTGTTATGCTGTTTTATTCTGTTACATACAGGCATAATTGGAAATCATGTTTATGCTGATGATTCTGCTGTACACATATTCTGCTGATTCTGTTATATTTACTTTGGGTGACTATGTGACGCCTATTCCGCTGATTCTGTTATGTTTGTTTGGATTGCTTATGCTTCTGGTATGCTGAAGTAAATGCTGAATGTATTCTGTGACATATTCGGCTTATTCTGAAGTTGTATTATGCTGTTACGCCGTACCGTCAAGAGCACGCTTGAGACGGTTATGTATATTCACGAATTGCTAATCAGCACGAGAACGTAGTAAGCAAGAGTAGTACCCATGTCACATGATAATGCTGATAAAGCCGTTCAGATAGGCCAGATAAAAACTAGTAGGCTGTTTAGTATGTATGTTCACTAGAGATCTCTGAGCGGCCTGAAGTCCGACATAATCTGTTGCATGACTCAGGAACTAAGGTTATTCCACTGAGAACCTACCGTTCTCATTCCCCACTTTTATGACTTCAGGTACTGATGATGATTCATGTTTTGAGGATGATGATGAGCCGCCAGCAGAGCCATGAGCGGCCGTGACAAGATAGGGACATAGAGATAGCTGGATGTCCAGATTTTGCCAAGGGTCTCTAGCAGCCCTTGTATTTTGATATGCTGTATTATGACTTATGTATGTTGATATGATGTAGTTTGACTTATGTATTCAGTATTTCAGTTATGTACATGTGATGTTTACGTATCTTACTTATTATGTATATACAGCTATGTGACTTGTATGATGGACCACCTAGATATATACTCTGACTGTGGCGTTATCTGATAGTTGTACGTTTTGTTATATTGTTTATTCCGACGCATGGCTCTATTTTGACCATTATGTAAGGTAAATATAAAAATTAAAACAGGTCCCTATTGTCCTAAACAATTATTTCCAAAAGATAACTATGGACTAAAGTATTCCGACTAGGTAGACAACAACCTAGTGAGCTTTGTTTACTACGTACGGGTAAACAGTTAGCTAGGGTGTTTCATTTGGTATCAGAGCAGTTTGGTCCAAAAGAGCCTGAGGACTGAGCTGCACTATGCTTTCGAGCATGATTACGGTGTATGTTCCAGCTAAGTGGTATGTGCTAAGTTTCTGTGTACTTGCCTCTCTTGAGACTGATCACCTCAAAACCGTGCAAGTACTACATATTAGACATGCCGCCCCGCAGGGATACTATACAGCGCACCCCGGAGTCTACGGAGCTTGCAGATGTTCTCAGGGAGATGGCCCAGGATTATCCCGATGTTTTTCCTGATGATATTCCGGCGTTTCCACCGAAGCGGGAGGTAGAGTTTTCTATTGACCTGGTGCCTGGTGCTGGACCTATCTCCATTACCCCGTATCGTATGTCCCCGTTAGAATTGTAGGAATTGAAAAGGCAGCTATAAGAGTTATTGGGGGAAGCAGTTCCTACGACCAAGTGCATCACCGTGGGGAGCACCGGTGTTGTTTGTGAAGAAGAAAGACGGCACTATGAGAATGTGCGTCGACTATAGGCAATTGAATAAGGTGACCATTAAGAACAAGTATCCGTTGCCTAGGATCGATGATCTGTTAGATCAGCTGAAGGGTGCTAAGATATTTTCAAGGATTGATTTGCGGTCAGGCTATCATCAGATCAGAGTACGGGAGGAAGATATAGCTAAGACGGCATTCCGATCCTGATATGGACATTATGAGTTCACAGTGATGTCTTTTGGATTGACTAATGCTCCTGCCATCTTTATGGATTATATGCACAGGATCTTCCGTGAGTATCTGGATGAATGTGTCATTGTCTTTATTGACGACATTCTAGTATATTCGAAGAGTGAAGAAGAACACACTAGACATCTGCGGATAGTACTGGAGATTTTAAGGGCGAAGCAGTTGTATGCTAAGCTTTCCAAGTGTGAGTTCTGGGCCAGAAAAGTGCAGTTTTTAGGCCATGTGGTCTCAGATCAAGGAGTCTCTGTGGACCCTAGTAAGGTTGAAGCAGTAAGAACATGGGAGAGACCCATTTCAATCACAGAGCTACGGAGCTTTCTGGGATTTGCTGGATATTACCGGAGGTTTATTCAGGGATTTTCACAGATTGCCTTGCCATTAACGAAGTTGACCAGGAAGCGAGCCAAGATAATGTGGTCTGCAGAATGTGAAAGAAGTTTCTGCGAGCTAAAAGGAGAGATTGACCACCGCCCCAGTATTAACCTTGCCTGATCCCCAAGAACCTTTTGAGGTGTACTGTGATGCGTCAGGTGCTGGACTGGGATGTGTTCTGATGCAACGCCGTCAAGTGATAGCTTACGCCTCTAGACAGTTAAAGCAGCATGAGGTGAATTATCCTACACATGATTTAGAGTTGGCAGCAGTAGTGTTTGCATTGAAGATCTGGAGACATTATTTGTATGGCGTTCGGTTTGAGGTATATTCAGATCATAAAAGTCTGAAGTACCTGTTTGATCAGAAAGAGTTAAATATGCGTCAGAGGAGGTGGATTGAATTCCTTAAGGATTATGACTTTGATCTCCACTACCACCCAGGGAAGGCCAATGTAGTGGCTGATGCTTTGAGCCGGAAGTCTTTACAGGTGGCTCATATGATGGTACAGGAAGCGAAACTGCTGGAAGAATTCCGTGATCTCAATCTAACTATTGCACTTCAACATGACCGGTTGATGATATATCCTCTACAGGTGAGCAGTGATTTTAAGCAAAGAATAATGGATGCTCAGAAGGCTTGTCAGGAGGATACTTGGTACAAATTTTGCAAGGCCATTGAAGACGGTAAGATTAAGGAGGTGACGACTGATACCAGTGGGATCCTGAGATTTAATGGGCGCATTGGTGTGCCTAAGGAAGGCAGCTTAAGAGAGGATATTTTGAGGGAGGCTCACAAGAGTCACTTCACCATACACCCCGGTACAACCAAGATGTATCATGACCTCAAGCATATGTTCTGGTGGCCAGGATTGAAAAGAGATGTTGAGGACTGGGTACAGAAGTGCTTAGTTTGTCAGAAAGTGAAGTTTGAGCACCAGAAACCACCAGGGTTGCTGAATCCTACAGAGGTTCCAGAATGGAAGTGGGAAGCTATAGCAATGGATTTTGTTTCCAGCTTACCATGTACCCGGACTGGCGTTGATGCTATTTGGGTAATTGTGGACAGATTGACTAAGTCTGCTCACTTTATCCCAATTAAGATGACTTACTCACTGGAGAAGCTTGCACAGTTGTATATCAAGGAGGTGGTAAGGTTGCATGGTGTACCATCTTCTATTATCTCAGACAGGGATCCCAGATTTACTTCTAGATTCTGGACGGCTTTTTAGAAAGCGTATGGGTCGCAGTTGCATTTGAGTTCTGCATATCACCCTCAGTCTGATGGTCAATCCGAGCGTACTATTCAGACCTTGGAAGATATACTACGAGCTTGTGCCCTAGATACACCAGGAAACTGGGAAAAAATATTGCCATTCGTGGAGTTTGCTTACAATAACAGTTATCAAGCTAGTATTGGCATGGCTCCATTTGAGGCATTGTATGGTAGAAGGTGTCAATCACCATTATGTTGGAATGACAGCAGGCAATATCGTTGTTTAGACCCTGATGAAACCAGGGAGACAGAAGAATTAATGAGGCTGTTGCGCAAAAGAGTACTTATGGCGCAGAGTCGACAAAAGAGTTACGCAGATAACCGGAGGAGGCCACTTGAATTTCAAGAGGGAGATCATGTCTTCCTAAAGGTTACTCCAGCAACGGGTATTGGAAGGTCTTTGAAGATCAAGAAGCTGAACCCCCGATTCATTGGACCGTTTCAGATTTTGGAACGGATTGGACCGGTAGCATACCGGATAGCTCTTCCGCCGAGCCTCGCCAATATTCATAATGTTTTCCACGTCTCTCAGTTGCGTAAGTATTATGCATCCCCCGAGCATGTGCTTCAGCCCGAACAGATACAGGTTAGAGAAGATTTATCCCTACCGCTAACGCCGCAACGAATCATTGACCATAAGATCCGTCAAACGAGGAACAAGGAGATTCCTATGGTCCGAGTAGTATGGACTAATGGGGAAGTCGAAGAGCAAACATGGGAGTTAGAAGCGGATATGAAAAGAGCGTATCCAGAACTATTCTGAGAGGTATGGACCTATCCTTATCCTTTAATTTCGAGGGCGAAATTTTTCGAAGGGGGTGGAATGTAACAGCCCAAGTTTTTCCTTCGCTAAAATTCCGCTTAATAACTAATTAAGAACATGTTAATAAGGAAAAGATGAGATAAAAATGAAATAAAATTCAAAGAATTTACTTAATGTCTATCGTATTAGGTAAAAATAATAATTTTGCGATCTCGTGACGTTTGGTGACGTTTGGGTTAGTATTAGGCTATTTTTAGAGCTTAAGTGTGACTCGAAGGAGTCTGTAAAATACACTAATATGAAAATAATGTGAGAATA
>QANU01054665.1:9214-28806 GCA_003254905.1 Nissolia schottii
TACCTGGTCGGAATACTTTAGTCCATAGTTACTTTTCGAAAATAGTTGTTGCTTAATAAAATAAGGACCCATTTTAAACTTTTGCTTATATCACATTAGTACTAAAATAGAGCCATGCGCTGGAATTAAACAAATATAACAAAGCGGATAACATTATCATAATTAGCATCTGCAATATACATCCAGTGGGTCCACCATACAAAGTCACATCATTGTATACATAGTAAGTACAATATACATCACATATACATAAACTGTAATACTGAATACATAAGTCAGAATACATCACATCAAAATACAAGGACTACTGGAATGCTACTCAGTAAGCCCTTGGCAAAATGTAAACATCTATCTATCTCCTAGCCGCTCATGGCTCAGCGGGCGGCTCTTCTACATCCTCAAAATAGGATTCATCATCTTCTATACCTGAAGTCATAAAACAGTGGGGGATGAGAACGGTAGGTTCTCAGTGGAATAACCTTAGTTCCTGAGTCGTATATCAGATTATGTCGGACTTCAGGTCGCTCAGAGATCTCTAGTGAACATACATACTAAAGTCCCTACCATTTATTATCTGGCCTATCTGAACGGCTTTATTTGCATTAATATGTGACATGGGAACTACTCTTGCTTATTGCATTCTCGTGCTGATTTAATATCTCGTGTAAACTGACTCGAGCGTGCTCTTGACGGTACGGCATAACAACAGACTATATATTCTAATCAAACTGAGTAACAGCATATAATCAGAGTACACTGAGCATAACAGAATCACCAGAATGTGCATCACATAATCATCCCATACAGACACAACAGAATTCAGTAGAATACATGTAGCAGAATCACCAGCATAAACATGACAAAATCATCAGCATGACATGTCTAACAGAATGTGATAGAATAACAGAATATAACGGCATAACAGAGTGTAACAACATAACAGAATAGGTGTTATTCCCACCATAGTAATGTCCTCTATTGACACTAGTATGACGGAATAACCTCACACCCTCAGTATAGGCCGACACCGTCCAGACCTCACTGCGGTGGGCTTCCACCTGTCGTGTGCCCCCTCGGGACCCCTCGACAGTGGGCGGATATTGTACCCCCACCTAAGCTTGCCCCCTTTCTAAAATGCATAGGCGTGGTAACCGCACATCTCCAGGTATGCCATCTCGACACCACCTGTGGCGGGCTTCCACATTCAGAATGCCTCGACCTCCTGAAGTGGGATCATAGCGGCTCACGTGATCACGGCCTTTTCAGCATGGGCATATAGCCTTTTTTTCAATATTGGGCATTTAGCCCTTTTCAGCATGTGGCATATAGCCATATTTCAGCAGCATTGGGCATTGGCCCCTGTTCAGCTGCATTGGGCATTGGCCCTGTTTCAGCAGCATAAATAGTACCTGCAGCATGGTATACTAATTTCCCTATGGTTCATTTCAGCATCTTTACTTATCTCAGAGTTTATTATCATGTCTTTAACTAAGTATCTCATGAATGCATGACATATCACAATTTCGTCATAAAGTACAAATAACATGCATGGTCAATACTATTTCATGACATACACCATATACGTGCATCCAATTCAGCTATCAATCATCATTACAGCATCAGTACCATACTATGAGCCTCAAGAGGGTGCCATCAGCTTTGCTTAATCTCAAGCCGCTCAGTGAAAACTGATGTTCGCTCAGCGGTTTGAGCTTCTCCGCTCAGCGATAGAGGTGGTATCGCTCAGTGGTACTGACCTTATCGCTCAGCGGCTGAAACTTTCTCGAGTTTTCTTCCACCGCCTTATTTTAAAAATATCTTTTAACTTTCCACGTAAGCCTTGTCTCGCTCAGCGGCGCCTGAGACCCCGCTCAGCAGCCCCTGTGTGAGACATGAAAACCGAATTGCTCTTCTCTTCCATTTGCTTCCCCTTTTCTCCCATGGCACCTACTTGAGTTTCACACATAATTCAAGCACAATAATCCTATCTAATCCAGGTCACAAGACCCTTCAGAATTGTCTTCCTAAGTCCTAACCTCATTTCTAACAATTATGTCCATAAACTCACAATTCACATACATACACATACAATCACACAAAACTTAGCCACCATCAAAGATGTGAGGAACTAGGGTTACCCACTTCCTCGAGAACTTGTTGATGCTAGAAGGAACAGGAAATCAAGCTTTGCTTGCTTGCTTGAACCTTCTTGACCTAAAATGACATCTTAACATAATTAGGGTAAATATGGATTATGGACACTTGACTTGTCACCAAGGGATGAAAACTCACCAACTACTCTTGATTGTCTTCCTTAGGTGCTTAGAAATGAATTATGATGATAGAAAAGATGAACTTGAAGCTTGCTTGAAGTTCCTTTATCAAGAAAGCATAAAACCTAGGTTATGGAGTTTTAGGGTTTGAAACTTGATGCTCTTGCTTCCACTTGAAGAGAAACTCTAAATCTTGAGACTAGCTTATCTTCTTGGTTAATTTGAGAGTGGTTGATGATGATGAGAACAAGAGATGATGGTTGGACTTGGATGATTATGGAGCTTGAAGACTTAGAATTTAGGAAGAAGAAATGAAATAGGTTTAGAGTGTTTGTGTGTGTGTGTGCTCAGGTTTGGGGAGGGCTGGCCGTAGGTTTAGTGGCCTTGGTTCATCATTTATTTTCCAATTTTACCCTTAGTGTATTTTAGGTCATGTTTGTTTATTAGTTATTTATGTCCGGACGTCCTAAAAATATTCTGGGCATACCGTTGTGACCTATTAATTATCATTGTTAATATTAAAATCTTAAATGACATATTCTTACATTTAATTTCATATTAATATATTTTACAGACTCCTGTGAGTCATAAGGAAATTACAATAAAACCCTAATTTCGATCCAAACGTCACCGGACGTCACGAGATCGTCAAAGAATTATTTTTAACTAATCTTACAGAAATAAAATTAATATTTGAATTTTATTTTATTTTTATCTCAATTTTTCCTTATTATTATATTTTTAATTCTTCCTTAAATAGCATTTTAATTGAAGGAAAAAAGTCGGGTTGTTACATTCTACCCCCCTTCGAAAAATTTCGACCTCGAAATTGAAAGATAAGGATAGATCCATACCTCTCAGAATAACTCCGGATAAGCTTGCTTCATATCCGTTTCTAACTCCCATGTGTGCTCTTCTACTTCTCCATTCGTCCATACCACTCGTACGATAGGAATCTCATTGTGCCTCGTCTGACGAACCTTATGATCAATGATCTTCTATGGTGTCAGCGGTAAAGTAAATCTTCTCTCAACTGTATCTGTTCTGGTTGCAGCACATGGTCGGGGGATGCATAATACTTACGCAACTGAGAGACATGGAAAACATTATGGATATTGGCAAGATTCGGTGGAAGAGCTATACGGTATGCTACCGGTCCAATACGATCTAGAATCTGGAACGATCCAATGAATCGGGGGTTAAGCTTTCTGACCTTCAATGACCTCCCAATACCTGTCACCGGAGTAACCTTTAGGAAGACATGATCTCCCTCTTGGAACTCAAGTGGCCTCCTCCGGTTATCTGCATAACTCTTCTGCCGGCTTTGCGCCGTAAGCATTCTTTTGCGCAACAACTTCATTAATTTCTCCGTCTCTCGGGTCTCCTCAGGACCTAGACAACGATACTGTCTGCTGTCATTCCAACATAAAGGTGACTGACACTTCCTACCATACAATGCTTCGAATAGAGCCATACCAATGCTAGCTTGATAGCTGTTGTTGTAAGCAAACTCCACAAATGGCAATATTTCCTCCCAGTTTCTTGGTGTATCAAGTGCACAAGCTCGCAGCATATATTCCAAGGTCTGAATAGTACTTTCAGACTGACCATCAGACTGAGGGTGATACGCAGAACTCAAGTGCAACTGCGACCCATATGCTTTCTGGAAAGCAGTCCAGGATCTAGAAGTAAATCTGGGGTCTCTGTCTGAAATGATAGAAGATGGTACTCCATGCAACCTTACCACCTCTTTGATATACAGCTGTACAAGCTTCTCCAACGGGTAAGTCATCTTGATGGGGATAAAGTGAGCAGACTTAGTCAATCTGTCCACAATTACCCAAATAGCATCAACTCCAGTTCGGGTACGTGGTAAACCTGAAACAAAATCCATGGCTATGGCCTCCCACTTCCACTCTGGAACCTCTGGAGGAGTCAGCAACCCTGGTGGTTTCTGATGCTCAATCTTCACCTTCTGGCAAACCAAGCACTTCTGTACCCAGTTCTCAACATCTCTTTTCAACCCTGGCCACCAGAACATATGCTTAAGATCATGATACATCTTAGTCGTACCTGGGTGCATCGTGAACTGACTCTTATGAGCCTCCTGCAAAATATCCTCCCTTAAGCTGCCTTCCTTAGGCACACAGATTCGCCCGTCAAACCTGAGGATCCCATCGGTATCTGTAGTCGCCTCTTTAATCTTACCTTCTTCAACGGCCTTGCAAAACTTACACCAAGTATCTTCTTGGCAACTCTTCTGAGCTTCCACTATTCGGTGCTTAAAATCACTACTGACTTGAAGAGGATACAATGTCAACCTGTTAGGTTGGCGTGTAACAGTCAGATTAAGATCACGAAACTCCTCCAATAACTTTGCTTCCTGTACCATCATATGAGCCATCTGCAAAGACTTCCGGCTCAAAGCATCAGCCACTACATTGGCCTTCCCTTGGTGATAATTGAGATTAAAATCATAATCCTTAAGGAATTCGATCCACCTCCTCTGACGCATATTCAACTCCTTCTGATCAAACAGATACTTCAGACTTTTGTGATCTGAATATACTTCAAATCGAACTCCATACAAATAATGCCTCCAAATTTTTAATGCAAATACCACCGCAGCCAACTCTAAGTCATGTGTAGGATAGTTTACCTCATGCTGCTTCAACTGTCTCGAGGCATAAGCTATTACTTGTCGTCGCTGCATCAGAACACAACCCAGTCCAGCACCTGACACATCACAGTAGACCTCAAAAGGTTCCTGAGGATCAGGTAGTACTAGCACTGGAGCGGTGGTCAACTTCTCCTTCAGCTCGCAGAAACTTCGTTCACATTCTGCGGACCAAATCATCTTTGAACCTTTCCTTGTCAGCTTCGTCAACGGCAAGGCAATCTGTGAAAATCCCTGAATAAACCTCCGGTAATATCCAGCGAATCCCAGAAAGCTCCGTAACTCTGTAACTGATGTGGGTCTCTCCCAGGTTCTAACTGCCTCAACTTTACTAGGGTCCACTGATACACCTTGATCTGAAATCACATGACCCAAAAACTGCACTTTCTTGGCCCAAAACTCACACTTGGAGAGCTTGACATACAATTGTTTCTCCCTTAGAATCTCTAGTACTATCTGCAAATGTCTAGTGTGCTCTTCTTCACAATGACACACTCATCCAGATATTCTCGGAAGATCCTATGCATGTAATCCATAAAAATCGCGGGAGCATTGGTCAAACCAAAAGACATCACTGTAAACTCATAATGTCCATACCAAGATCGGAATGCCGTCTTAGCTATATCCTCCTCTCGTACTCTAATCTGATGATAGCCAGACCGCAAATTAATCCGGGAAAAGATCTTAGCACCTTTCAGCTGATCTAGAAGATCATCGATCCTAGGCAATGGATACTTGTTCTTAATTGTTACTTTGTTCAATTGCCTATAATCGACGCACATTCTCATAGTGCCATCTTTCTTCTTCACAAACAACACCGGTGCTCCCCACGGTGATGCACTCGGCCGTATGAACTGTTTCCCCATCAACTCTTCTAACTGCCTTTTCAATTCCTGCATAGGTCCAGCACCAGGCACCAGATCGATAGAGAACTCTACTTCTCGCTTCGGTGGAAATGCTGGAATATCATCAGGAAACACATCCGGATAATCCCGAACCACAAGAATATCCTTGACTTCCTGCTTTGCAACTGCCACTTCCGACGATGCAAAGAAAACACAGCCTTGATCTCTTAACTGACAGAAATAAAGAATTGGCAATTCCTCTTCTGAGGCTACTGAACTGGTAACCATAGAAAGAAAAGTAACCAACTTCCTAGCACAGTCGAGAACCGCCTGATTAGCATTCAACCAATCCATCCCTAGTATCACATCCAGCCCTACTAGGGGAAGACAGATCAAATCAGCCACGAATTCTCTTTCCTGCAGCTAAAACGGGCAACGCAGACATACCTGACAGGTCTTAACTGGCAGTGCAGTAGGCGTAGATACAGCAAGGGTGTACGGCAGTGTCGTAGGAGATAACTATAACTCCTTCACACTATCGTAAGAGATAAAGGAGTGGGATGCTCCGGAATCATACAAAACAATCAAAGTCTTCCCAGAAATAGTACAATTACCCAAAATCAGACCTTCTTTCTCCTTAGCTTCCTCGGCAGCCATAGTGAATACTCTGCCTTGACGTAGGGTAGGTGGCGGTGCTACTGGACACTCTCAGACAAAATGGCCTGTCTTGCCACACCTGAAGCAAACTCCCTGACCTGCTAAACATTCCCCGGCATGCCCCCTGCCACACTTTGGACAAGGTGTACGTGTATCTGTTCGCTGCTGGGTCTCCGGCGTGCTCCGGCTCGGAGTACCTGATGACGGAGTTCTCATTGCTGGAGATCCTGCTCCTGCTGGCCCTGCTCTGGGCTGACTCTGCATTCTCCCTGATCCTTGCTGGGGCCTCGGTGGAAACTGACCTCGGCCTCGTCCTGCTACTGCTGCTTGAAACAGTCCCCGCTTCCTTGGTTCACTCTGAGAACTACCAGCACCATCAAACCTTCTCTTGAATCTATCACTTCTCACCTGAGCTAGATCTTTATTGGCTTCCTCCTGAGCCAAGCAAGTGTTCACCAAGGTGGCATAGTCACGGACACCTGCCACATTCAGAAATACCTTCAATTCAGGTTTCAGACCTCGCTGGTATTTAGCGCACTTCCAGCCTTCACTTGGATTCATCCGGTACATTGGTGAATATCGGCAAAGCTTCTCAAACTTCGCCGTGTACTCAGTCACTGTCATTGAACCCTGTTTTAGCTCCATGAATTCTGCTTCTTTTCTATCCTGCAACTCCTGTGGAAAGTACTTGTCCAAGAACACCTCCTTGAACCTGTTCCATGTCACCGGATCCACATCTCGCTCAAACTGGGGCTTGGTTGTATCCCACCATTCGCCCGCTGCTCCCTCTAACTTCCGAGAAGCAAACTTGACTTTCTGTTGCTCCGTGCATGGGATATCTTCAAAGATCTGCTCCAATTTCCTAAGCCAGCCATGCACCAACTCAGGATCCATCATGCTTTCAAATATTGGGGGATTGGCGCGTGAAAAATCCCGGTACTTCGTAGCTTCCAGCTCCTGAGCTGTCGGAGGCGTGTTGTGTTGGGCATTGGAAGCAGCCATCAACGCCGTGGCCTGGGCTATCTCTCACAGAACATCTGCAAGTTCTGGGGACTCCGGAGTACGCTGTGTATTGTCTCTGCAGGGTGGCATATCTAATATGTCGTACCTGCACAGTTTCGAGGTGATCAGTCTAAAGAAAGGCAAGTACACAGGAACTTAGCACATACCACTTAGCTAAAACATACACCGTAATCATGCCCGAAAGCATAGTGCAGCTCAGTCCTCAGGCTCTTTTGGACCAAACTGCTCTGACACCAAATGAAACACCCTAGCTAACTGTTTACCCGTACGTAGTAAACAAAGCTCACTAGGTTGTTATCTACCTGGTCGGAATACTTTAGTCCATAGTTACTTTTCGAAAATAGTTGTTGCTTAATAAAATGAGGACCCATTTTAAACTTTTGCTTATATCACATTAGTATTAAAATAGAGCCATGCGCTGGAATTAAACAAATATAACAAAGCGGATAACATTATCATAATTAGCATCTGCAATATACATCCAGTGGGTCCACCATACAAAGTCACATCATTGTATACATAGTAAGTACAATATACATCACATATACATAAACTGTAATACTGAATACATAAGTCAGAATACATCACATCAAAATACAAGGACTACTGGAATGCTACTCAGTAAGCCCTTGGCAAAATGTAAACATCTATCTATCTCCTAGCCGCTCATGGCTCAGCTGGCGGCTCTTCTGCATCCTCAAAATAAGATTCATCCTCTTCGGTACCTGAAGTCATAAAATAGTGGGGGATGAGAACGGTAGGTTCTCAGTGGAAATAACCTTAGTTCCTGAGTCGTATATCAGATTATGTCGGACTTCAGGCCGCTCAGAGATCTCTAGTGAACATACATACTAAAGTCCCTACCATTTATTATCTGGCCTATCTGAACGGCTTTATTTGCATTAATATGTGACATGGGAACTACTCTTGCTTACTACATTCTCGTGCTGATTTAATATCTCGTGTAAACCGTCTCGAGCGTGCTCTTGACGGTACGGCATAACAGCAGACTATATATTCTAATCAAACTGAATAACAGCATATAATCAGAGTACACTCAGCATAACAGAATCACCAGAATGTGCATCACATAATCATCCCATACAGACACAACAGAATTCAGCAGAATACATGTAGCAGAATCATCAGCATAAACATGACAGAATCATCAGCATGACATGTCTAGCAGAATGTGACAGAATAACAGAATATAACGGCATAACATAAGGTAACAGCATAACAGAATAGGTGTTATTCCCACCATAGTAATGTCCTCTGTTGACACTAGTATGACGGAATAACCTCACACCCTCAGTATAGGCCGACACTGTCCAGACCTTACTGCGGTGGGCTTCCACCTGCCGTGTGCCCCCTCGGGACCCCTCGACAGTGGGCGGATATTGTACCCCCACCTAAGCTTGCCCCCTTTCGACAATGCATAGGCGTGGTAACCGCACACCTCCAGGTATGCCATCTCGACACCACCTGTAGCGGGCTTCCACATTCAGGATGCCTCGACCTCCTGAAGTGGGATTATAGCGGCTCACGTGATCACGGCCTTTTCAGCATGGGCATATAGCCTTTTTTCAATATTGGGCATTTAGCCCTTTTCAGCATGTGGCATATAGCCATATTCCAGCAGCATTGGGCATTGGCCCTTGTTCAGCAGCATTGGGCATTGGCCCTGTTTCAGCAGCATAAATAGTACCTGCAGCATGGTATACTGATTTCCCTATGGTTCATTTCAGCATCTTTACTTATCTCAGAGTTTATTATCATGTCTTTAACTAAGTATCTCATGAATGCATGACATATCACAATTTCGTCATAAAGTACAAATAACATGCATGGTCAATACTATTTCATGACATACACCATATACGTGCATCCAATTCAGCTATCAATCATCATTACAGCATCAGTACCATACTATGAGCCTCAAGAGGGTGCCATCAGCTTTCCTTAATCTTAAGTCGCTCAGCGAAAACTGATGTTCGCTCAGCGGTTTGAGCTTCTCCGCTCAGCGATAGAGGTGGTATCGCTCAGCGGTACTGACCTCATCGGTCAGCGGCTGAAACTTTCTCGAGTTTTCTTCAACCGCCTTATTTTAAAAATATCTTTTAACTTTCCACGTAAGCCTTGTCTCGATCAGCGGCGCCTGAGACCCCGCTCAGCGGCCCCTGTGCGAGACATGAAAACCGAATTGCTCTTCTCTTCCATTTGCTTCCCCTTTTCTCCCATGGCACCTACTTGAGTTTCACACATAATTCAAGCACAATAATCTATCTAATCCAGGTCACAAGACCCTTCAGAATTGTCTTCCTAAGTCGTAACCTCATTTCTAACAATTATGTCCATAAACTCACAATTCACATGTTCATATGCATTTTTGCTTGCTTGCATAAGCATAACCTTGAAAAATGCTTTTAAATCAAGGAAATTAACCCTAAACCTTGTGAGGGAGTGAGCCCATACACTTAGTGAGAAGAGAGAATCACCATTGTTTGCACAATTGAATTTGTTTGAGTCTCTAATTTTGATAAATTGTATGGGAATAATAGGAGATGATCAAGGCATTTTTGTTCTTTAGAATTTTAACCCACTTGGCCAAATAAAGCCAACCCATAATTAGGAATATCCTTTGCCACCCCAGTTGAGCCTCACATGAGAAAATTTTTGTTCATAGTCCCCGAGCCATAAAAAGAAAAAACAACGTTATTCCTTAATTTCAAAATTAAGAGAGTATTTAAAATTGGATTATGGGCAAAAAGCCAAGTCAGGGGGAGATAAGGGTGAGCCAAAGTGGAAGAACAAAACGATAAAAAGAACAAAAGCAAGAAGTGGAAAACAACACATTCTATCCCAAAACAAAAAGAAGAAAACGAAAGAGGGATAGAAGAAAAAGAAAATCAAGGAGAAAAAGGGTTGAACAAGAAAAAAGGGAAATTATTGAAAAAGAAAAAAAAAGGACAACAAAGGAGTTGGTTTCCATTGCTCACTTAATTTGGAAAATTTGCATATCCAGAAAAACCAATGATCTTTGGAGCCTAGCCCCATTACAACCCTTTAAAGTCCTTTGTGATCCTTGCATGACCATACTTTTGCATTGAATGATGAGACAGGTAACAAATTTACATTGTTGTGATTCAATGGTGATATAGAGCGAAAACACTCACCCCAAATGGGCCCACCGGCTGTTGTGCGCATAAAAGATGATTTCCTTGGTGGAAAAGACATTGGATAGAGTGATTTGCTTATGCTATCCAAGTAATTGTGCATATGACTTGTTCAAGATATTCTATGATGTTCATGAAGTCTTAAGCTTAAACTGTTTGAAACTTTTCAATTCATTGCATTAACCGATTGTTCATAAGCATCAATCTCTTGTAAAATAATTCTACTACCTCTTGTTTGAGGACAAACAAGGTCTTAAGTCAGGGGGAGTGATAAGTGCCCAATTTACACAAAATTGACATATCAAAATTGCACTTATCTGTTATGTTTTAAACGAATTATCTAATGAATTCCCTTTATTTTGTAGGATTTATAATATATTTTGAAGATGGATGCAAGTAGATTAATTGAAGAATAATCCCATGAAGAAGGGAAGAAAAGGGCAGAATTGGAAAAGAGATTAAAAGAGAAAACTCTGGACGAAGGCGTCGCTCAGCGAAGTACACAGAACCGCTCAGCGCTCAAGACCTAATCGCTCAGCGATATTACTCTAATCGCTCAGCGATAGTAAGTCGGCAAGCCACTTGCACCGGCGCCATCATTGAGCCAGCTGGAGCCAACTAGGACCAGCCAATCACAGAGCGACACGTCAGCACCGCCTGCAAAAAGCTGCCGAGCATTTAATGCAAAGTACAATCGCTCAGCGATTACGCGCCGCCGCCCAGCGATAAAGGATTAATCGCTCAGCGATGACACCCAAACCGCTGAGCGATGGACCCAAATTTTGCCTATAAATAGAGGAGGCCATGCCATTCCGAAACCATCTCTTCTCCCCCCTCCAAACACCATTCTTCTTCATTTTTTTTGTACTTTTAAAGCTTAGTTTAGTTTAGGTTAGGTTAGGAACAAAGACGAGGCTTGTGAAGGAGCCGGAGATCGAGGAAGCTTGGCGAAGCCATGGCCATGACGGCGTGAGCACGTGTCATGGTAAGTGCCTAAACCTTGCCTCCGAGATTCTCTTGTAAGATGGGTTCCTAACCCTCTTTTTGTTGGGATTTTGATTACTATTGTAGTTTGCTTGTATCCATGTAACTATTACATATGAATCTATCTTTTTCTTATGATTTGCTTGAATGATTTCATGCCTAATGCTAGTTTTGTTTAGTGTTTTGATTCTTGATTTGGGACTTATTTACATGAACGAAAGTTATGCTAATTAGGTCATAACCAAATTAAAATCAATAATGCTATGCTTAACTAGAACCTAGACTTGAACGTTGTGAACGAAAGTTACAATCATTAGAGTCTGACCTAAATCATTTCATCTAACCTTGTTGCCGTAACTGGAATAAAGGTTAGCCGTTTTAACATCTAGATTAATGCTGGCGTACCTTGTTAAGCTAGTGTGCGAAAGTGACAGTTTAACAAGGGAAACCTGTGATCTTGTCATGCGCGAAAGTGATGACAAGTTAAGAACTGATGGCAGGCAATCAAACGATAGTTCTATGTAATAAGTAACTGGATGCATGAAACTATGATGTGATTAAAATTCCCAACAAGCTCTGGAACTACCTCCGATTTGTTTCCTATTTACTTTTATGTTGTTTATTTACTTATTTATTAAACTATCAAATTATCAAACCCTTCACTCTATTGTTTAATTAAACAAACTCAAGAATGGTATTTTTACAACTCCCTGTGGGATCGACCATACCCTATACTGCAATTGGATTCCTTTGGAATCTGAAAGCCGTAAAGTAGGTATGTATATAAATATTTAATTTGAACGACAAAAGCGCATAGAAGCTTTCAACGAGCTTGGCATGGTTGTGACAACTCCTAAGCTGTGTCAAGATCTTAGAAAGTGATTAAAAAGGCTTTCATCAGTTCTTCAAATCACGCACGGCTCCTAATTTACAAATTGATATTGTAAAAGAATAATTTTCAAACTGGTCCATACTTTCGCATAAGAACTATTTGCAAAGGTAAAGGTAAGGGTAAAAGTTAACCTGGCACAACGCATAACAACCCTGTGAGCATTGCTTACTTCCATGGAAGTAGGCAGTTAGTAGGGGTGTTACAGAGAACCCCTGAGCGGCCTGGAGGATACTCGAGTAAATGAACCCCTAGTAGCCACAGGAAAACTCACTGAGGACCTAGAGTTCTCACCCCCACTCGATTATGGATCCATCTTGCAGCCATGACGTCGCCGCCGGCGAAGGGCGTTTAGCTATTCACGCGCACTTGCATGCGCAATTACCGCACCGACACCCTCCTGGAGACGAGCACGTACGCGCCCGCCCGCCTACCTGATGAGCCAGATCATCCTCCCACGGAGAGGCTTGGAGCTCCGGGTACTTCGCCGCTGAACCCTATCTGGGTGGACGAGTGTCCAGGGAGCAGCAGCAGGGATCCGATTCACCTCAATGGCGATGAGGAGATGCCTCTGTCCGAGCCCGAGCAAACGCCTACGCCAGCCCCGACGCCAGCTACCGATCGAGGTGCGTACACTCCGCCAGTTCGAGCCCGAGGTCGCTGGACCACTGCACGGAAGAGGATACTGACTGCCCGACCGCATCGCTTCGCCCCACGTGGCTTCTCGGCGGTGACGGATCTGAGTAGCAATGAGGAGGAGGAGCCTCTGGAGCGACTAGGAGACTCCGAGTAGGTGGAGGCCAGCCGGACCCGTTTGCAGAGTTAGGTTGTTGTACCATACATGAAGTGAGATGTGCCGCTTGTACGTAGTTGCTTTTAGTTTCCGCGTTTGTATATTATTGCTACTGTTTATGTATACTATTATCCTCTGGATAGAACTATGTATAAACTTTATGTATTATATTAAAATGAAATGTTGTGTATCTTCGGGCCCCTATGTGTACTGTCTGCCGCCAAAGCTCCACGCTTCAGGTATGTGTTCGTACTCTTCTATCTTTTAGCTATGCCGTTATTCGTTATATTACTCGCACGGCTCATTACTTTCCATATGCATGTATTTCCAAAAGAAGTTTCAAACTGGCCCGTATTTTCAGTAACCCTAATTTCAATAGATAAGTTAGAACGGTAATAGTTCACAGCCCAGCAGTCAACCACCTAGCCAGGGAAACCTATGACTTAAGCATAGGCCAACTAGCTAGGGTGTTGCATTTTCTACCTGGTGGGAATACCTTAGTCCATTGTTATCTTTCAGAAGTAGTTGCTTAAGAAAATAGGGACCCATGTAAACTTTTCATTTGCATTAAATAATTACTAAAATAGGGCCATGCGTTGGAAAGAAAAAGTATAACAAGCGGTAAAGCCCTTAGGCTTAGCGGATAACAGTATAGTAATAAAGCATCAAATATACATTCATGTGGTCCATCATACAAAGTTACATAGTGATAACTACAATAAGTAAGATACAAATAACATGTACATAAGCCAAAATACCATACACATAATCCAAAATACATAATATCAAAATGCAAGGGCTACTGGAATACTACTCAGTAAGCCCTTGGCAAAATCCTGACATCCAGCTATCTCTAGGTCCCTGTCCTATCATAACCGCTCATGGCTCTGTTGGCGGCTCGTTAGCATCCTCAAAATATGAATCATCATCAGTACCTGAAGTCATAAGGCAGTGGGATTGAGAACGGTAGGTTCTCAGTGGAAATAACTTTAGTTCCTGAGTCTTGGATCATATTAGGTCGGACTTCAGGCCGCTCAGAGATTTCTAAGTGAACATGCATACTAAACATCCTACTGATTATTATCTGGCCTAAGGTTCTGAACGGCTTTATCTACATTACTAAGTGATAGGGGAACTACTCTTTCTTACTAAGTTCTCGTGCTTATTAACATTACGTTTACATACATAGCCGTCTCGAGCGTTCTCTTGACAGTAAATTACAGAATAACAGTTACATATAATAATGCACAGCAGAATGAACATACTCTCGGAATATATGTTATTCCCACCATAGCATTGCCCTCTTTCGACCCTGCTATGACGGAATAACCTCGCACCCCCAGTGTAGGCCCTCTTTCGACCTTCCTGTGGTGGGCTTCCACCTACCGCGTGTCCTCTCTGACCCCTCGGCAGTGGGCGGATATTGTACCCCCACCTAGCACTGCCCTGTTTCGACCGTGCTAGGCGTGATAACCGCACACCTTGCAGGGATGCCATATCGACACCACCTATGGCGGGCTTCCACCTTCAGGATGTCCCTCTGACCTCCTGAAGTGGGATCGTTGTTTGGCTCTCGTGATCATAGCCTCAGAACTTTCAGCAGCATTTCAGAATTTCCTCTCTTTTCAGTACTTGCAGCATGTTATGACTTATTTCCTATTGTTCATTTCATAATCTTTACTTATCTCATAATTACTTCTAGTGCTTTAACTTTCCTTTTCATAAAATGCATGGAATGCACATACTTCACATATTTCATTCACAAATAATTATAATTACAGCATTGAGTGCTAGACTATGGGCTTTAAAATGGCTTCCATGAACACTTCGATCACTCTCCGCGGACTCAGCAACTACAATATACCTCCGCAGAACCCACTTAGAAAACTCTTCAGGGAACCACTCAACAACTCCAAGGAACCTCCGCGGAACCCACTCAGAAACTCTCCCGGTGTCTGATCAACAACTTTGTAGACCCCTTTCAGTCACTATCCGCGAAACCACTTAGCACCATCCCAGGTGCCACTCAACAACTCTCAGTCTATCTCCGCGTAACAACTCCCACTCAGCACCATCGCAGGCGCCGCTCAATACTCTCAGTCTATCTCCGCGTAACTACTCCCACTCAGCACCATTCCAGGCGCCGCTTAACAACTCCAGGCTACTCTCAGTGTATCTCCGCGGAACTACTCCCACTCAGCACCATCCCAGGCGCTGCTGCTCAACGACTCTCTAGGTTGCTCTCGGTCTATATCTGTGGAACAACTCATCAACTGTCACTGGGCGAAACTGACAACCGAATCCCTTATTTTCTTTCCTTTCTCTTCTCCTTTACTCATGGTTACTCCTTGAGGTTTTTCACACATATTCTAACTATCAAAGCCTATCTAATCCAGGTCACAGGGCCCTTCAGAATCATCTCCCTAAATCCTAGCATAGGTTCTGACATATATACAAACATAAGAACATACACACACATGAACACATAACAGGAAACAACCACCATTGAAGAGGTGAGGGACTAGAGTTACCCACCTGGTAGAGAAACCTTGTGGTGGTAAGGGAGACTTGAAATGAACTCCGTGGAAGCCTTGCTGCCTTCCAAGCTTTTGGCCACTCTTCCCCAAGAGAAACTTGAGAGAAACTGTGAGTAGCTCACGGTTTTGAGGAGAGGAAAATGGGGGAAATTTGTGAGAAGGAGGGTGTTGTTCTTAGAGCTTTGGAGGGAGAATGAAAGTGTGTTTTTGTGGAGGATGAGAGAAATGAGATTTTGCTTAAGGATTGGGAAGAAGTCTCAGTTTTGGGGGAAGCTGAGGGTGAGGGAAATTAATTAAATAAATTGGATGAATAGTAGAAAGCATGGCATAGGTATGGCTAGTGATGGGGTTTGGTTTTTGTGTGTAAGACAAGTACTGTGATGGTGAGTTTGGAAGCACCATTTAAGCGATTATCTTTGGATAAAATCCCAGCTCCAAACTGTGCAGCTCTTCAGTTCCAACTGCCGAGATTTTTCCTCTTTCCCGGTTCCGGTTCGCTCGCGTTTTATCACTCACAGTGTCGGTGCATCGCGCACGGTCGTCCAAAAAATATTCCGTTTACACCGTCGCGATCCCCTAATTCCCCTCTACCTAAGGGTATTAATATTTAAAGGTGGTTGTGAATTTTTTCTCTGGGGGATTATTTTCACGGACACCTTTTGTGCGTCAAAAAATTTCACCGGTGAATAGCGGCTGGTCGGTTGTCTACCGAACTTCCTACAGCGACACGTTTTATTTCCTAATGATATTTTTCCTAATAATTTCCCATCTTTATTTTCTAATCATGATTAGAAAATTAGTTTGATATTTATGTTTATGTTTATTTTTCTTAAAAAATCGGGATGTTACAACCCCTGCGGTGGGCTTCCACCTGCTGCGAGCCCTCTCTTGACCCCTCGACAGTGGGCGGATATTGTAACATCCCAGATTTTTCCCTTATGAAAATTTTGCTTAAATCCTAATTTCGCTTAATTAGAAGCACATTAGAGGTGATTATTGGGACTGAGAAAAATTATTTGGAAAATTAATTTGCTTACAAATACCAGTCAAATAATTGTTTCTTGATCTCGCGAAGTGCCGCAAGGTCCGTGCTAAATTTCGCCGAAAACCAGGATTTCGGTAGACACCTAAGGTATCTGTGAAAATTTCCCTGGTTAATTTATTCACGAATACCTTAACCTGACATACTCATATGATCAAGAAAGATTCGTAGATCACGGATATATCTTTGGGATATTTTTCGGAGAACCGTGTGTGGGCCAGAAGTGGTTAAAAGCGACTAAAATAGAATAAGGACTAGGATATTTATAATAACTATAATAAAATAATAATATAATAATAAAATAAATTAATTAATAATTAAATAAATAACAGCAGGGGGCACGGCTATAAAAAGGGCCCCCTGGGTGAAAGAATATATATTTTCACTTTCTCTCAGTTTTCCCATTTCTATTACCGTTCGTGCACATCGCGGAAGCGCTACCGGACTTCAGAAAAATTCCCGGAGCACGCCATGGTGAAGAGGAAAATCGGCACAACAAAGCTACCGGAGCAGAATCGCCGTTTGATGTGGGTAACCCTAAGCCCACTGTCTATGTGGTTTAGTTTTTAACTGTATATGTGCCTATCTGTATATTTGACTGTATAACTGTTAAGTAGTATTTTGGGGGGATATTGTGTAAAAAGGGTTTTGTGAACGGTAGAAAAATGAAACGCGTAACTGTACTACTTGGAACCCTAGGAACAGTGAAAGTTTACGATCTGGAGTCTCGGAAGGCGATTTTTGTAGTCTGCATTCGAATACTTAAGGAATTCAATCGAATGAAAGCCCGAGCTGAGCTTTCCTTCGAATGAATTCCACTGCAGTCGAATGTAGGCGAGTTTTAGGGATTTCAATCGAATGAATTCCCTCGTATTCGAATGAAGGGATGTCGAGGGATTTCAGTCAAATGAAAGCCTATTCCAATCGAATGAAAGAACTCCGAGGGATTTCATTCGAATACCACAGCAAGCATTCGAATGAAACCTGGCAGAGTTGGGAGTTTAGTGGTTTCAAGGGATCCAATGACTATGGTTAAGCTATTATTATATATTTAAGCATGCATCATGAGGATGGGATGTCACATAGGTGTTAGGACAGCCCTAGAGAATTAGAGGTCAATGACTTAATGAACAAGAAAGCATAATGAGATGTAGGGAATTATGTATGTAGTTATATGCTAGGAAAGCCCTCTCTTGGCAATGTCTACCTGACACGCCCCTCGCCAGTCCCAAAAGGGTGGATTGGCCAATGTGTTACCTTGCCAGATCCCAAAAGGGTGGATTTGGTTAACGAAATAATCCCAAAAGGGTGGATTAGTTCGCAGAGGTTAAGGACACAAGGAAGGAAAATGTGTTACCTTGCCAAGTCCCAAAAGGGTGGAGTTGGTTAACGGATTAATCCCAAAAGGGTGGATTGATTCGCAGAGGTTAATGGCACAAAGAAAGTAAAGTAAAGTTAAAGTAAAGATTGCTCATCGAAGCAAAAAGAGAAGTGAAGGAAGGATGACGTCATACCTAAAAGAATAAAGAAAGGAGAAGAAGGACGCTAATCCGGGTGAGCCGGTATGCGTAAGAGATCCCAAGCCCCCCCAAGCATTAAGCATAAAGGATATGTATGTGTATTGATGTGATGAATGAACAGCTATATGTATGTCAGTATATATGTGATAAAGTATATATGTAACATCCCAGCCTTTTTCCTTACAAGAATTTTTCCCTACATTTCAATTTCCGGATAAGTATAGTATGTCAGGGATGGCTAGGGGAAGACTGGTAAATCGCAAGGACGTGCTCGGAATATTCTTAGGATGGCCGTGCGTGTGCGAAAAATAATTGATTAGGTGTTTTTATAAAATAATAAAATAATATTAAAATTTCACAAAATAAAAATAAAAAGAAAAGAAAGAAAATGGAAAAGAGAGGGGAGGGAAGCTGGGGGGGCGTGCCTATAAAAGGCTTTAAGCCACCCTCAGAAGTCAGGAGAGGAAAGCACTTGGGAAATTCACGCTGTCAGTGTCGCGCCAGCACATCGTGGATCTGTCATCGCGCTTAGGAAAAATAGAAGGACTATACTCCCGTGACGAGGACGGTTTCCTCATCACAAATCTCGGATCAGAGCGCACATAGGAAGTGGGTAACCCTAAGCCCACTGTCTATGTGGTTTAGTTTTTAACTGTATATGTGCCTATTTGTGTATTTGACTGTAGAACTGTTAAGTAGTATTTTGGGGGGATACTGTGTAAAAAGGGTTTTGTGAACGGTGGAAAATCGAAACGCATAACTGTACTACTTGGAACCCTAGGAACAGTAAGAATTTACGATCTGGAGTCTCAGAAGGCGATTTTTGTCGTCTGCATTCGAATACTTAAGGAATTTAATCGAATGAAAGCCCCATCGAGCTTTCCTTCGAATGAATCCCTGCAGTCGAATGAAGGCGAATTTTAGGGATTTTAATCGAATGAATTCCCTCGTATTCGAATGAAAGGATGTCGAGGGATTTCAGTCGAATGAAAGCCTATTCCAATCGAATGAAAGAACTCCGAGGGATTTCATTCGAATACCACAGAAAGCATTCGAATGAAACCTGGCAAAGTTGGGAGTTTAGTGGTTTCAAGGGATCCAATGACTATGGTTAAGCCATTCTTATATATTTAAGCATGCATCATGAGGATGGGATGTCACCTAGGAGTTAGGGCA
>QANU01054674.1:0-28293 GCA_003254905.1 Nissolia schottii
TGACGGTACGGCATAATAGCAGAAATGTACATTTCACTTGAATTGAATAACGGCATGTAATCATAATACATTCAGCATAACAGAGTCATCAGAATAAACATCACATCATTCAGTACAGACATAGCAGAATTCAGCAGAATATAAACATAACAGAATTCAGCAGAATACATATCACAGTCATCAACATAACCATGACAGAATAAGCAGCATAACATGTCTAGCAGAATGTCACAGAGTAACAGCATTTAACAGCATAACAGAATACAACAGTGCAACAGAATACAGCAGTATAACAGCATAGGTGTTATTCCCACCATAATAATGCCCTCTGTTGACACTAGTATGACGGAATAACCTCACACCCTCAGTATAGGCCGACACTGTCCCGACCTCACTGCGGTGGGCTTCCACCTGCTGTGTGCCCCTAGGGACCCCTCGACAGTGGGCTGGTATTGTACCCCCACCTAAGCTTGCCCCTGTACGACAATGCATAGGCGTGGTAACCGCACACCTCCAGGTATGCCATCTCGACACCACCTGTGGTGGGCTTCCATCTTCAGTATGTCTATCCGACCTACTGAAATGGGCTTGTCATCTGGTTCTCGTGATCACGGCCTCAGCAGTATGTGACATATAGCCAATTTCAGTATTGGGGCATTTAGCCCTTTTCAGCATGTGGCATTTAGCCATATTTTCAGCAGCATGGGGCATTGGCCCTTATTCAGCAGCATTGGGTATTGGCCCGTATTCAGCAGCATTAATGGTACCTGCAGCATGGCATGCTAGTTTCCCTATGGTTTATTTCAGCATAATTACTTATCTCAGAGTTTCTTATCATGTCTTTAACTAAGTGACTCATAAGGCATGGCATAGCACAGATTCCATCATAAAATACACCTAACATACATGGTCAGCATTGTTTCATAACATACAGAATACACGTGCATCCAATTCAACTATTAATCATCATTACAGCATCAATACCATACTATGAGTCTCAAGAGGGTACCATCAGCTTTTCTTAGTCTCAAGCCGCTCAGCGAAAACTGAGGTTCGCTCAGCGGTTTGGGACCTTGGCGCTTAGCGATAAAGGTTGAATCGCTCAGCGATACCAACCTTATCGCTCAGCGACTGAACTTTCTCGAGCCTTCTTCCACCGCCTTAATTTAAAAATATCTTTTTCACCTTTCCACGTAAGTCATGTCTCGCTCAGCGGTGCCTGAGGCGTCGCTCAGCGACCCCTGTTCGAGACATGCAAACCGAATTGCCATTCTCTTCCATTTTCTTCCCTTCTCTTCCATGGCACCCTACATGAGTCTCACACATGATTCAAGCATAATAATCACATATAATCAAGGTCACAAGACCCTCCAGAATTGTCTTCTTAAACCTAGCATCAATTCTAACATATTTCATCACATATTCCATAAATCACATACATAAGCAAATAAGCACATAACATACACAAGCACTCATTCACCATCAAAGAGGTGAGGAACTAGGGTTACCCACTTCCTCAAGAGCTTCTTGATGTTAAGAAAAGAAGGAAATCAAGCCTTGCTTGCTTGTTTGAAGTCTTGACCTAAAAGGAAATATTGACATAATTAGAGCAATTATGGATTATGGAAACTTGGCTTTGTACCAAGGGATGGAAACTCACCAACAACTCTTCTTAGTCTCCCTTGGACGCTTAGAAATGGGTTTGAATGATGGAAAGGTGAACTTGAAGCTTCCTTGAGCTTTTCTTGCCAAGAAAGAACAAAACCTAGGTTATGGAGTTCCTAGGGTTTTGGAACTTGTTTCTCTTGCTTCCACTTGAAGAGAAACTCTTTACCTTGATGCTAACTTGCTTCCTTGATGATTTTGAGTAATTGGTGATGATGAGAACAAAAGATGATGATGATTAAACTTGGTGGATTTGAAGCTTGGTGGTCTTGGAACCTTAGGAGAAAATGAAAGAACTTTTGTGAATATTTTTATGTGTGTTTCGGTTTTTCATGGGGGAAGGGAAACCGTGGGTGACTTAGGGGATTTAGGCTATGTGTATTTCCTATTTTGCCCTTAGTGTATTTAGGTCATATTAGTTCATTAGTTATTTATGTCCGGACGTCCTAAAAATATTCCAGGCATACCGTTATGACCTATTAATTATCCTGGTTAATATTAAAATCTTAGATGACATATTCTTACATTTATTTTCATGTTCATTTATTTTACAGACTCCTATGAGTGGTAAAGAAATTACAATAAAACCCTAATTTTGATCCGAACGACACCGGACGTCACAAGATCATCAAAGAGTTATTTTTTAAATAATATTGAAATTTTAATTCATTTTATCTTGCCTTTTCCTTATTATTATATTTTTAATTTTGCCTTAAATAGCATTTTAAATTGGAGGAAAAAGTCGGGTTGTTACACGTCTCGAGCGTTCTCTTGACGGTACTTACTTCATACATATACTTACATACTTTATCATATACTTATGCATCACATATACATTTATCACATATTCATTCATTCATTTCGTAACTCGTGCATGAGACCATTGAAACTCTCTTATGCGTGCTGGCTAACTAATGGATCGGGGCGCATCCTTCTTTCCATGCTCTCGGCTAACTAATGGACCGAGGCTGCGTCGACTCCCAGTTAACTAATGGACCAGGGCCGTGCCGAGTCTTCACACTCATGTAGATGCGGCCAACATCTACAACCTGCTTCTGTCCTCTGATTGATGTCGACCAGGCAGCGCTATAACCTAAGTGGTTGCGAACCGCCGCAGATAACTAATGTTCCGTCTTCGATCATCAATAGAGATAACCATCTAACTAATGTGATGGCGAGGGGTTGGTCCTATGACACAATCCAAGTGGAGACTCATACATCATCATCATTTCATAGGCGTGACGTCACCCTTTTCATTCATTTTTTCTTTCCTTTCTTTCTTTTCCTTCCTCATTATTAACTAATCCACCCTTTTTGGGGACTGGTGAGGAGCGTGTCCGCCAAGAGAGATGTTTGCTATCATATAGCTATCCCTAACGTTCAATTATGATCTTTAAGCATTTAGGTGATTAATAACCTCTAGTTCTCTAAGGTTGCCCTAACACTTAGATGACAACCCTATCCTCATGATGCATGACATTATAATCATTCTAATCATAAATATCCTACATGCAATGTTGCACATACATCATACATTAGTCCACTCAATGGTTGTTGGAAACTGTGGCCCAAGGTAGTGTTCATAAACGTCTGCTCCCTGGTCTAGGTTAGCTCGGTGACCTAGAGTTTCCTGGGCTGTTTGGCACCCCTGGGAACTCCCGGTACACTTCGTCACCCCTGTCCAGGTCTCCAAATCATGCACTCCATTTTTAAAACCGTTTTCCAAAATCCTGCTTCCGGCCACTCAGCAGACCCTCTTGCCGCTCAGAGCCCTGGAGCTGGCCAGGCCGCTCAGCAGACCCTTTTGCCGCTCAGCGCCCTGGAGGCCGTGAGTTCATAAACATTTTTCCACCTTTCCAGGTTCCAGCCCCAGGCCGCTTAGCAATTTCTGAGTTCGCTCAGCGGTCCGTTCTGCCGCTCAGCGGTTCCTCAGGCTGCTCAGCGGTCTGGGCGCAACCCGAACCACCTGCTTTCCTTTCTTGCTTTCATTTGCCATGGCTACTTCTTGGGGTTCCTTCCACATGTTCGAACAATCATAAAACTATCTAGTCCAGGTCACAGGACCCTTCAGAATCATCATTAAATCCTAACATAGAAGTTCTAACATAGCATGATCATAGAGCATACAAGCACATAAACACATACAAGCAAGCATAAGCCACCAAGGGGTGAGCAAGCCAAGTTTACCCACCTTCTTTAGAGGCTTTGAAGGCAGATTGGATGATGAAAGAGTTGGGGGAGAGTGGTCCTCCAAGGGCAGAACTTCTACCTGGCTTCCGTCAGGTGTTCCCCGATTCTGATGGTTCCTGCTGGCGCCCTGAATTTCTTCAAGCTTTCCTTAGGGTTTTGAAGTAATTTTCGTGGGCTAGGGTTAGGGGATTCCTGGAGGAAGTGAACTGGGTTTAGGGCCGGTGGTGTCTGGGTCTCCAGTTTGACCGAACAACAATCGATCGGGCAAACGGACATAGTTCTGGCAAGGTTTCAATTTTTCTATGTCATTTTCGGTTTTGGAGGGGGTATTTATAGGCCAAGGGCTGAATGCCCATTTTACCATTTTACCCTTGGCAAAAATTACCAAAAGGCCATTATAATTTAATTTCTTAATTATTTAATTAGTTTAGATAATTATAAAGTCAAATCAAGTCACATCAATGAATAGTAACTCTTATTTTATTAATTTTTCCTAAAAAATATGATTCATCACGTGGTCATCTCCCATGTGGGTCCCACAGTCCCGTTTCGCTCGTTTCCAGTCGTTCGCAGTGCCGGTGCGTCGCGCACAATCGTCCGAAAAATATTTCGCTTATACCGTCGCGATCCTCTAATCTCCCTCTACATAGAAATGTGATTCACTCAAGGCATCTGTGAATTTTTCTCCGGAGGTATATTCTTCACAGATACTTTTGGCACACTGTTAAGCATCGGTGACGGTAAACGCCAGTTCAGCTTGCACTTCTGCGATCGCCTAGTCCTCCTAATGAGGTTGTGGGACTAATCAAAGGTATTTGAAACTTTTCCCCGGTACGGTTGGGTTTCCAGGGACTTGGGACTCTCTGCTCACTTCTACAGGCTAAACTGAGTCGTTCTAGTGTTTGCAGAATCGTTCGAAACTGAACAGAATTCCATCTGGAAGACGTTTTAGGTTTCCTATCCAATTCTAAAGGTTTAAAGGAATCATTTGAGCGTCAGTAGAATTTTGAGAAACTAAACAGAATAATTTCTACAGACATTCGTGTCCTAGGGAATCGGGCTTCTATTTTCCTGACGTCTCCAGCGTTGTTAGCGTTTCCCGGGCATCCTCTTTTATTCCTAAGCTCTCTAGTATTCCACACACCTTCTATTTCTTTTAGATTCTCCCTTTTCACCTTAATATCTTAAGGTTACCACTCTAACCTCGATCGCTCATGATTTCATATTGTCCTTGCTTCCCTCGCATACTTAATACCTCTTCCTTCTCGAGCTTAATACACTTTCCTTTGTCCTCCAGAGCCCAACCTTTCACACCTCCCTAGGTGAAACCTAAATTGCATTAGTCATTCTCACACTTAATCCTCTTGATCTTCATTCAATCTTCTTAAATTTATGTTTACACCTCCCATCCCTATTTGCACTCATACCTAGTCCTTAACCCAACTTCTATTCTGTGCGTGTATCCTCCTTCAAGGCTTATTTACTCCACTTCCACTCTTGTCCCAACTTTATATCCTCTCCTACACTCTTATCAGTTACCTAGTTCTCTCGCTTCTTCCCGCACCTTCTAAACTGATTCCTGCAGGGCTGGGAAAATTTTCCCTCTCCTCTAGTTCTGCCAGACGGTTCCTTGTTTGACACTCTTCCTTCTACCTCTCTCGCTACTTATGGCGGCCAGGTTTCTTGTGGACCTCTCCAAAATCTGGCACTTGCCCCCCTAATCGCGTAGTTATGCCTGTCCAGATGCATGACGGGCGCATGCCACTCAAGCTTCCACCCTCTAAAGGAGTTCGTTCACGAATTTACTAGGCGAAACCTTTGTTAAGGGAAAGCTGGGATGTTACAGTGATAACCCATAGTTTCAATGTGGAAAAAAAGGGGAAAGCTTGTGCGCTGTAATGGCACAGTGTTTAGAGGGTGTTTTAACTCCCAGGGAGCACTGCAGCGACACATGTTTTGAATCCCACATTGAGAAACGTGTTAAAAGGGGGATCTCTAGCTCCCCCTATATATAGAAGCCTCCAGTGAGTGTGTTTGGGCTTTCTAATTTACTCAAGAGCTTGAAAGATTCCACTATTTAGTGAGACTGTTCGCTCTATGACTTTTAATTCTTTTCTCCCTCTTGTTATTCTGTCCATGGGGGAGTAGTGGCTCCAAGTAGGATGTCAAGAGCTTTTCGGCATTAGTGCTCCTTAGTGTTCAACCATTTTCCAGGTGAGTGACTTTCTTCATGGTCTATTTTGAGACCATGTATTTATTTTTAGAATTATTTATTTTATGCATGTTTTATGAAATCCTAGGAGGTGGAACTGAGTATTTTCTTCCAAGTGTTTGTGAAGATAGTTATTTCCTTATTTATGAAAATATTTATTTATTTAGAAAATCCATTATTTATGAAAGTAGATATTTATGAAAATGTTCATGAAACTATTTTAGAACTAGATGGGGTCATATGCCTTAATGCATTAAGTACGTCATGTTGCATGCGTATGATATTTATGAATAAAGTCACATTGAGTTATTAGTTCTCAGTTATGTTATCATGTTCATGATATATCATATTATGTTATTTAAATTGTTTTCATGAGAGTTACATCTAGGATATAACTTTAAGTCAGCGACAACCTACGTTGACCCTGGTATACCTTGTACTATTGTAATGTAGAATATGATTCATCTAGATTTAGGGCAAGACTGTATAGCCAAAACATGGCAGCCCGTGATGAATGGTGTCATGTAGAATAAGGCAAGACCATAAAGCCCAGACATTTCAGGAATAGTTAAACCGTTATGCTCATATATGTTATGCTCATATTGTCTACCTAGAGAACTCCCAACTTATTATGTTTCCAAATGCTTTTATGTATTATGTATTATTATATAAATATTTTCATAATTGTTATTATATTATGTATTGCATCTTCATGTCATGACTACGAATTGTCCCATGTTGCCGTGAGGTTTGTCATTCACTAAGCAATAACTCACCCCTCATCAACCTTTTTCACATAATGTTGACAAAGATATGTTGCTCCTTCAATAGATCTCAGATTGGATCCTTGGTGAGCTTCACGTTGTCGTGGAGTATTTCCTTCGATTTATTTCAGTATTAGTATAGTTTATCTTTATATCAGTTAGTAGAGTGTTCTAGTGGACTACAAGCAAAATGTCCCGTATTTTAGTTATTTAATGTCAGATTTTACTCAAAACAATTTATTTTATTTATGATGTTTAGTATTATTTAAAAAATTCTCTTTATTTATTTATAAAAGGTGCATGTTTTCATAATTAGCACGTTAGGAGACTTTCGTAAGCGAACTAGTCCCTTGCGTGCCAGTGGCGATTTCTAAGGTCCTCACAATGTAATTCAAATACGAGTAATTATAAAATTTCTTATTTGTATAACTTTTCACAAAAAACTAAGATAAGGGAAAGAATTTGGAGGGACTTTGCCACGTAGCCCCTTCATCTTCTTTGATGTTATCACCGTGAATTTGTAACTACCAGCTTCTCAAAGCCACCTCATTAGTCACTCTTGGTTTTCCTTCATCTTCCCCTTCTCTGGGAGACATAGACCAAATATCTTCAAGATCACATTAATGTTGCATAAATTTTGAAAACTCAACTATTCCAAATTAGATATGGTTCCAAAGTTCACCAGATTTCAAACACCAACGGGTTAAAAAATTGATTACCACGAATGTGATGAAGATATAACACTTTGACCGCTCTCTTATGTGCCTCCATATATAGTTTTCTTCCTCCTCTATTTTATTCTCCATTTTATTTCTTGCTTTTGCAACATGAGTAGTGAGGTTTTGCAAAACGTGAATATTGCTTCTTCTTTTCTTTTTGACATGGATGAAGATTGCTTTTGAGTGTAACGTGTGAGGTTATGGGTTGTAATATTTTTAATTAAAATTAAAAGGAGAGATCGGAACAAAGGAGGAATTTAAGAATTCTTTCTTTTATGAGGGAATTTTAAATCCATTATTATTGGCTTAGCAAAATACTTGTTAAAAATGCTCATCATTTGTAAAATTCTCTATAACTAATATTCCAACAAAGCATTTTGTGTAAAATAATTTTAAATTAATTGCAAAATCATTGTCCCTTATTTAGTTACTCTTCCTCGCACTGACACTATTCTACATCGTTGTCATCAAACACAATCGCCATTCCTAAATCATCATTGTCAGCCACTTTGTCCTTTACCTTAAGACCACCACCAATAGCTCCCTGTTCTTTCATATCCATAGACAAATTCATAGTCTTACCCATAGCTATTACACTGCAAACAGACAACCATGAACTACCATAACCTCCACAAACCACCATTTTATAATTATAATCGAAGACATCACCATCATTACTTCACCATGACCCCGTAACCTCCACCATCATCATCCACACTAACTCTTTACCACCATCAAACCAGGACTTGCAACCATGAATAACTACGGCACCACAAACACATACAACCTCCAAACTAAGTTACACCTCTATCACCACCACTCAATAGCCATTACCACTGATTCTAACCATCTCACCTCCACAATAACCACCATCAGCCATCGTCACCTCCCCCTTATCACTATAAACCGAAATTGCAAACTGATAACTCTCCAATTAGAGTTTTTTTTGCTTAGTAATTCATGTATTTTAGGCATTTTAGTGCATTTATATAGAAATTAACTTACATTTCATAAACTAACCTTTAGGCATGTTTAGGTATAAATAGGGAGTTTTGGGTGTTTTCAGGTGCTAAGTGACTATTGGAGGAAGTCATGAAGTTGTGGAAAGCTTAAGAGTCAAGAAAAGTCCACAAATATGAAGTTTTTAGGTTCCAAGAGAGCTCGAGCATAGCTCATAGCACTACAGTGAATAGTGAGCATGCCAAAATTTGGTCTTAAGAAATTACAAAGGCTGCTCGAGCGAGCCATTAGTGCTGGTTGAGCGGGTAAACTTTGCAACACACTAGCTAGTTGGCCTATACTTAAGTCATAGGTTTCCCTGGCTAGGTAGTTGACCTCTGGTGCTGCGAACTACTACTGTTCTAGTTTACTTATTCAAATTAGGGTTACGGAAACTACGGGCCATTTTGAAAGTTCTTTGTCAAGTATACTTACATAGAAAGTAAAGAGCCATGCGAGTAATACATTGTATAACGGCATAGTCCAAAGATAAGAGAGGTGTGAATACGTACCTGAAATCGAAAGATCTGCTGGCGGAACATGCACATAGGGGCCCGAATATACACACATAGCCATATATGATACATACATAGGTATTAATATTATACATGCATAAAGTTCACATAATAAACATATACATCGGTTAAAGAAAAAAACTACGCACACGAGTGGCACTACTCACTTCGTGTACGGTACAACCCTACGTCTACCTCTACCATCGGGATCCTGTCTTCTACTCGCTATCCTCCTCTCGCTCCACTGGGTCCTCCTCCTCACTAGACACGTCCGTCACCGCTGTGAAGTCCCGCGGGATGAAGCGGCGTGGCAGTACAGGCAGTACTCTCTTCCTGGCAGTCATCCGTCGGCCTCGACCTTGTACTGGGGGCGTGGATGCCTTGGGGCTCGTGACTGGCCTGGCCTCCGGCTCCAACGGAGGCACCTCCTCGTCTCCATTGAGGTGAAAGGGGGACCGGCTGCTGCTCTACGGACGCTCATCGATCCAAATCAGGCGCATAGGTGAGGATCTTGGGCCTCTGAGTCTTTGTCGAGGGGGCGTCGGCGGCTCGTCAGATATGCCCGCCGATTCAAAGGTACTCGTCTCGAGGAGGGTGTCCGTATGGTAGTTGCTCATGCGAGTGCGGGTGAACAACTACACGTCCTTTGCGGGCAGGGAGGTCACTGCTGCAAGCTGGATCCATACACAAGTGGGGGTGAAAACTCTTGGTCCTCAGTGAGATTCCCTCGCATCATCAGTCGTTCATTTACTTGGGTATCCTCCAGGCCGTTCAGGGGATCTCTAGTGAGCATGCATTCTAAAATCCTACTGATTATTTTCTTTGCTAATACCCTGAACAGCTTTATCTACTTTATCTAGGTGACTGGGGATCTAGTCTTACTTATCTAGGTTCTCGCGCTCACTATCCTAGACCGTTACCATATAACCACATAATAACCACATATACATGAATGCAAGGTGATCGTGTCCCATGCGTTCCCTTCGAGCCTGGTGACGTGATCGAGCCCCATGCATTCCCTTCGAGCATGGTGACGTGCAACAATGCCTGCGTTCCCTTCGAGCCTGCTATTGCGCACTATGCATGGGTGTATTCTCTTTTCTTTAACCGGTATAACTCACGCTCTGGTTGCCTTCCTTTGGGCTGAACTAGGCGGCAACTTGTATTCTCAGTTATTTACAATCATGTTCTCATGCACTTTTATCTTTCTCATTGGACTTTGGTTCCTACCTTTTATCATCTTTCTGTATTAGGTTTTTCCATTCAATCATAACCTCTAGTGATCTATCCTCATGATGCATGCTTTCTTGTGTCCTAATAGGCGCATTTGCACTCATTGGATCCCTTGGAACCACCAAAATCTCAAATCTGCCAGGATGCATTCGAATGCCTGTGTATGCATTCGAATGAAATCCCCACGAGTTCTTTCATTCGACTGAAATAGGGTTTCATTCGATTGAAATCCTCAGCATTCTTTCATTCGAATACTAGAGGGATTCATTCGATTGAAATTCTGAATTTTCCTTTCATTCGACTTCCTGGGAATTCAATCGAATGAAGGCTTCCTTTGGCTTTCATTCGACTGAAAACCTCAAGGATTCGAATGAAAGCTCCAAAATCGCTTCCCCGAGACTTCAGTTCTCAATTTTCCATAGAAAACCATTGTTCCTAGGATTCCAATTAGTACAGTTATACATTTCATTCAACAAAATTTCTTAAAACCCCTTTTTACCCTGATTCTCCCAAAAATACTACTTAACATTTTTATAGCCAGAAAAATAAAATAACACATATACAGTTAAAATTTAAACCACATAGACAGTAGGCTTAGGATTACCCACCTCCGATGGAGATTCCGATTCGGTAGGCTCGAAGGAGAGAATTTCCTCTTCGCGATGACGTGTTCTGGCAATTTTTTCGGGACTCCGGCACAAAACCTAGATGTGTCGGAACGGGGCGGGTGTTTATGAAAGAGATGGAAAATAACGTTAAATTTTTTGAAACGTACGTGGTTATTTATAACCACGCACAGTAACTTATTTTAACGTCTCACCTTCTGTTGCCCTAAAAATATTCCGGACATACCGTTGTGATCCAATTATTTTTCCCTTCAATCCGGGGCAGTTTTTCCAGGGATCCAGGACTTTCTTACAGAGTCGAGAAATCCCATGGGCAATTTTTGGTATCCGAAAATTTTTTCGTTCGAGTCGAAACTCACCCGATGACTCCGAAAATTACGGGACACCTAGACCTAGCCCGTTTCCCTTAAATCCCTAGTGTTTCGGGGCTTAATTCCTCCACCCTTGATTTCTCGGCATTTCCCGGCTATTCTCGGCGGCGAAATTTACGGGTTTTCCTCGCCCGGGAACTCGGGATGTTACAAACTTTGCTAAAGAAAAAAAAAATTCTAATCCTCACAACTCCTCTATAAATAGAAACACTTGTGTTTCACCCCAAACGCATCATAACTGCGATTTTGAGAGAAGAGACAACTATAAGAGAGTTAGAGTACAAGGAAACTCTGTTGATCACTCCGATCAACAGTGCGGCTCTCCAATTATCATTCTCCTATGTATTTCTTTACTTTATCCTTTATGATTGTATTCTCGTCTCCCTCCATGAATGAATTCTCTCAAATTCTAGCATAAACGAAAATTCTCCGTCGACTATGCTGTAATATTGTTTTGCTATCCAATTGAGGTTTTTCCTTATATTAACATTTGCATTCATGTTTTCATTGTAATGTTTATGTGTTTGATCACCATGTGAACGTTGGATCTCCTTGCATGAAACGAGAGAGAGAGAGAGAGAGAGAGAGAGAGAGAGAGAGAGAGAAATCAAGAGATAAGACTAGGTTAGGCAAATCATAAGTTGAGAAAATCACTGAGAGGGTTTACAACGATCTGTGTGGTCATGTGTGGGGCTAATAACATTGGGAAATCAACCTTAGAATACATTTGGACCATCTAAAATATTAGTGTGGTCAACCTTGACCAAGATGGTCACTTGACCTCGAGAGAGGCTAGTGACCTTTAACTCCAACCATTAACCACAAATGAAAATGATAATCGGACAAGTTAACAATCAACAACATAGGTAGGAATAACGGAAGCTGTGTGTCCAAACGTCTTCTCCCATCTTATTCTTTAAAAATATTTAATTTTCTTTTTAATTTTTTTCTTTTTATTTTTCTCAATTAATTCAAAAATGCAAAACCACCGTAAAAACAACTAATAGTGCTTATGTTTGCAAAATAATGTAGTTACTCAATTCTTGTGGGTACGACAATCTAAGTCCTAAAAAGTCTCACTATCACTTGTCACGACTAATACGCTTGCTAGTATTAGGCGCATCACAAATCTTGACTAGCCTCACACCAGTTGCAACTTTCCCCTTCCTTATTGCTAATACGTTCTCTATTAATTCTTAAATAGATTATGGCGTCTTTTTTTTTTTTGGTTTTATGCTTCTATTTTATTATATTTTATTTTATTTTAATTTTTTGTTCAACTCCTTGAAGTAAAAATTGGGCTAGTTTCTTCTTGGCCCATTTACACTTTTATTTTAAAAGTCTTTTTTTTTCTTTTTTTTTGATAAATTGTAAACATATTTTTTCTCCAAATTTAACCAAAAAAAAAATCATGTTTTCAAATAAAATACACCAACAAACAAATATTTTTCAAAAAGAAAAACATGGTATTGAATTTCTCATTACACTAGAGGATACGTAGGAGTGTAATTAAAAAAGAAATTAAATTTTCACAATTTTGTTTCATTTTTCTTTCTTTCTTTTGTAATTTTTTTTGTAAATAATTATAAATGCTTTCTTTTTGGAGGAAAAAATAAATTGTATGCAATCTATTAATTTGCAAAACTTACTTTAGGTAATAATCAAAAGAAGGATGTTACAGAGGTGTAATGGGATTAAGTTACCACCCTTCTTCGTTCATAACCAGCTCCTGACCTCTTGATTTTATTTTCTTTTTAAAAAAAATACCACTAATTTCAAATTAAAGGTTTTCCAATGTTTTTCCTTAGAAAAATATTGGTGCCAACTCCATTGAATTTTATTTGCCATCTTGTCATGTCAGACCTCTGGGATGTTATGACAATTTAGTGACTCCACCATAGTTATCAAAATCGCTTGTTAACTCGTAAAATCGTACGAGTTTACGAGTTTAGGTAGTAAAATCGAGCTAACTCGCATGTAAACTCGTTTCTTGGTAAACTCGGGTAAAATCGGGTAAACTCGCATAAAATCGCGAGTTTACTGCCGATTTTATGAGTTTACCACACAGGCAGGTTTTCTTTTCTTTCTTTTTTTTACAGCTGCGCATGTAATCGTACTCTGTAGTGTCATCATGCTTTGTTGCTAATCTATCGTATGTATTTCAAATATCTTTTTCATAAGGGTGCGTGACCTCTGCATCGCTATCTGTACTTTAGTGTTCTGGATTGGAGACATCATCGTCACATACTCGCTTCCAATGATGCTCAGTAATATGGGACTCACTGATATCTTCGATATTTATGCTATTGTGTGTGTCATCTCCTGGATATTTGTGTTATTAAAGGTTCCAGAAACAAGGGGCATGCCCCTCGAACTCATCACTGAATTCTTTGCTGTCTGCTCGAATCAGACTACTTCTGTCAAGAATGAATGACATTGTTTTTTATATACATTTGCTATGTTGGTTGCTTAATACACCGCCTCTTTCTTGTGTTGATAGATTTTACTTATCATTAAGTTTATGTAGAGGAGGATATGTTCTGGTTCAAACAAATGTATTATATATTATCTATGAATTGAACTTAGAACTCATATATTTCATCTTTATTAGTGCTTTATTATGGAGTTAAAAGTATTTACGAATTTCAAGTTTTATTAATATATTTTTGTAGCACAATAATTTTTTAAAATATTTTTTAAATATTTTTTTAATAATAGGTAAACTCGTAGGAGTTTACTATCCGAGTTTACGATCGGAGTTTACGGAGGCTCCACGAGTTTACTTAAACTTGCGAGTTTGATAACCATGGACATCCACTATAAAAAAAAGAGAGTCAAGGCTCATAGAGTGAGTTATAAAAACTATAAAAATTAGATATTTTTATTTTTCCCTTCTCATTTAGTTTGATTGTTCCATATTTGTAAATGTTTATTTACGTTTATTTGTATATGTTTTTTGATACATTAGAAAACAAAACCAAATGGCTATGTCCTAAAGAAAAATGTGTCCATGTAATTCACATGCTATAAGGTTTGATGCACACTCATTGGAGACTCTATGATGGTGAAACCCTCCTCATCCCTCCTTAGCTAGAAAATCAGCACAAGCATTTGCGTCCTGAAAAACATGAGATATTTGTTTATGTAAATATTTGATTATTGAACCTTAGGATAGTTGAATTTTTGTATATATCCATTGTGTTTTTAATATTGGGAAAATTTTAAGTTATGCGATAGTTACCTTCAATATCAAAACACCGAGCAAATATTTCTATAAGGGTCAACTAGCTTTTGATTGGAGGTTCATTGATGCCGCTTGTGGAGGTATTTTGATGGACAAGACCCCAACAGAATCCGGTGCACTTATTGACAACATGGCTAAAAATTCACAGTAGTTTAAGACTAAAGATAGTGTGAGCCCTCGAGGTGTGAATGAGGTGTTCTTAGTCCAGCCTACAAGGTTAGAGAAATAGCTAGATGATCTTAATAAGCTAATGAACATCATGGCTTTAAGCCAAGCCAAGCATACATCATGTGGTATTTTCTAGAGAGAATCACCCTACTAATTCTTGTCAACAAATGCAAGAGGATCTGACATCTATAGATGCTGCTAATGTGTTCCTACGAAGACCTCAAAACCAAGGTAGCCAACACGGGTACAATCCTTATATAACACTTACAACCTAGGTTGTAGTAATCATCCAAACATGAGATGGGGAAATTCCTCATCCTACCAGCGGTAGGGCAACCCCCAACAACAGTAGAGACTTGTCCTACCTCAATAAAGACAACAACCACCAACTCTACAATTACTTGTTCCTCCCCAAGTCCCTTAACTTCCAACACCATCTCCTAGTTTTGAAGCTCCATGGCAAGAGATGATGCAGATGATAATATAGAACCAAAATAAGAATGATGTTATCATGCAAGAGATAAGGAAATAGATCAATTACTTGAAGGGTGCTCAGCAACAGCAATAAGTTGGTTCTTCATAGATTCCTTCTCAGAACATCCCCAATCCTAGGGCTAATATGAGTGTTATTTTTTTTAGGTTTGGTACATTCTTCCTAGAAGTTGCCAACCTTGTTGAAAAAGATGAGGAGCTAAAACATGGTACAATTACAAAAATAGACCACTATAGTGGTCAAACAGCACTGCAGCACGTTAAGACACAACTTGATCTATAACTAGAAGATAAACATGTCCCATTGCCCTTGCCTCAGAGAATTCCTAAGCCTAAGTTGAGGTGAAGTTGTAGTGGACATGGTAAGGAACTATTGGAACTATTGGAGACTTTTGGTCATGCAGATAAAGCCTTACGTCAGCAGATGAAGTTAAGGTGAACATATGTAACATCCCGCTTTTTTCCTTAGTAAAGATTTCATGAATTAAATAGGGGAACAATCTCTCACATGAGTTTTTGGGTTAAAAATATCCGTAGAAGAAATTCTATACGATTTTGAAAAATTCTGCAGACATTAGAATAATTACTCTTTGTCTCCAGAATTCAATAGTGTATCTAAGGTATCTGTAAAACGTACTGTTACGGAAGGAAGTTCACCAATACTTTAGATTAACTCAAATTCCTCATTAGGAAAATTTGTAGGTGTAACATCCTGCTTAGTGAAAATCTTGCGAGATAAATGCATATAAACTCTCACTGTAAGTTAAACATTTAGAAACATGAGCTCTTAGGTTAAAAATGTCTGTAAAAATAATTCTTCTCAGTTTCATAAAATTCTACAGACACTAGAATNCACAAGCCTCGTCTTTGTTCCTAATCTAACCTAAACTAAACTAAGCTTTAAAGTACAACAAAAATGGACAAAGAATGGTGTTTTTGGGGGGTGGAAGAGATGGTTTCGAAGTGGTCTCGGCCTCCCTATTTATAGGCAAAATTTGGGCTCCATCGTTCAGCGGTTTTAGTACCATCGCTGAGCGATAAGTTCCGAATCGCTGGGCGGCGGCGCACTATCGCTGAGTGATTGTACTTTTACACGTCTTCATTAAATGCTTGGCAGCTTTTGCAGGGCGGCGGCTGACGTGGATGGCGGCGCCAGGCTGGCTCTAGCTGGCGCATTTATTGCGCCAGCGCAAGTGGCTTGCCGACGTACTTTCGCTGAGCGATAAGTGTTCTTCCGCTGAGCGGTTTGTCCTTTAGCGCTGAGCGATACCTTGTTCCTCGCTGAGCGGTGCCTCGTCCAGAATCTTTTTTTTAAGCTCTTTTCCAATTCTGCCCTTTTCTTCCATTCTTTATGGGATTATTCCTCAATAAATTACACCCATCTACCAAAATATATTAGAAATCCTATAAAATAAGGGAAATTAATTAGATAATCCTTTAAAAAGTTTGTAGATAAGTGCCATTTTGATATGTCAAATTTGTATAAATTGGGCACTTATCAGTACATTCTTCCTAGAGGTTGCCAACCTTGTTGAAAAAGATGAGGAGCTGAAACATGGTACAATTACAAAAATAGACTACTATAGTGGTCAAACAACACCGCATCACGTTAAGACACAACCTGATCTATAATTAGAAGAGAAACATGTCCATTTCCCTTCCCTCAGAGAATTCCTAAGCCTAAGTTGAGGTGAAGTTGTAGTGGACATGGTAAGGAACTATTGGAACTATTGGAGACTTTTGGTAATGTAGATGAAGCCTTACGTCAGCAGATGAAGTTAAGGTGAACATATATAACATCCCGCTTTTTCCCTTAGTAAAGATTTCATGAATTAAATAGGGGAACAATCTCTCACATGAGTTTTTGGGTTAAAAATATCCGTAGAAGAAAATTCTGCAGACATTAGAATAATTACTCTTTGTCTCCAGAATTCAATAGTGTATCTAAGGTATCTGTAAAATGTACTGTTACAGAAGGAAGTTCACCAATACCTTAGATTAACTCAAATTCCTCATTAGGAAAATTAGTAGGTGTAACATCCTGCTTCCTCCTTAGTGAAAATCTCACGAGATAAATGCATATAAGCTCTCACTGTAAGTTAAACATTTAGAAACATGAGCTCTTAGGTTAAAAATGTCTGTGGAAATAATTCTTCTCAGTTTCATAAAATTCTGCAGACACTAGAATAAATCATTTTCGTCATCCAAGTACAGTGGTATATCTAAGGTGTCTGTAAAACGTACTCTTACAGAGATAAATTTACAAGTACCTTAGATTAACCCAAATTATTCCTTAGAAAAACTAGTAGATCACAAGGATGTGATCAAAATATTTTTAGGATAACCATACGCGAAGTACGGGAATCGGTAATGACCAAACCTGATCAAAATTGATCAGTATTTGGCCCTAAAATTCTTGGCCACAAATTCGACAAAGAGACAACCACAATAAACGGACATCAAGCTTCCATGTGGCTAGTCAAAATTCAAAGGCAATCATGACTATGGTGAGTCATGTAGTGACTAAGCCCATCAGTCACCATGCTATGTCACCTAACAAGGGCATATTGGTAATTTTGTCCCAAGGGCATTTGGGGAAGTGAAATTCGGCCAAGAGGCCTATAAATACCCCATGGATGACATAAATTCCATAGAGAAAGAAAACCTTAGCAAAGCTTTGTCCGTTTACACACTCAGCCATTACTCTGTCAAAACACAAACCCAGAGACTTTCTTACACAAACTCTAGCCCAAGATTCCCAAACCTTAACCTCACAAATTTCCCTTAGTTTCTTAGAGAAAAATCTGATAAACATATCATAGAACCAAAGCTTGGGAACCATAGCAAGTCAAGAATTTCATAAAGCACCTGAAATGGTTAGCAGTGCCTATCCAGGTAGGTAAACCAACCTATCCATTGTCTATGTGGTTTTATGCTAGATGATGTATGATGTTAGGATGTTGTATATGTGTTTTTTATTATATATATGTTGTTGAGGTTTGTCTGGAAACTGCTGGTGGTATCTGGGACTCTATCAAAATTTAGGTAGACTTAAGCTTGGAATAGGAGCATAACATGCTTTGAACTGGAACTATATGCTGGGAATTTTATCATGAAAAACTAATGTTATTTCTGAAATCTACACGAAAAATTGAGTGGGGATGTTAAGTTTTGTGATTTTTGGAGTCCCTGACAAATTCCTCAGCAAAACAGATAGAAATGATGTTTTCGTGTAAACAAGGGCAAAATGGAAATTTTAAAATTAGGATCTGAAAAACTGGGTTGATTCTCAAAAAATATGGGTTTAGAACTATTAAAAACCTTAAGGCCAAGTCTTGAGCCCTTCGAGTTCTTGAGAGCTAAAATTCCAAAGAAAACAGGGTTTTATGGGTGAAAAACAGCATTTTGGAAAAAAAAAAGGGTAAAACAACCATTTTGTGGTATTGGGGTTAGAATCAGAATTTCTAAGTGTGAAAAATGATCTTAGAGCTATCAAAAACCTTCGGATAAGGTCTTGGACCTTTCCGGTTTCTGATAACTAAATTCTGACAAAAAATGGACGTGTTGAGAAAAGTATTGATACATCGCAGTTTCAAACTATGATCACGATTATGCTTTATGTGTTATATGTTCCATATTGAATGATGTTTGTATTGATCAAGAAAGAATGATATATGACTATATATGTGTTGACGCATTATGGGATATTGAACTGTGGATAATTGGTGAATATTGTGTGACTATATGTGTATTGCTGCTTTATGAGATATTGAATGTTGTTTGTGTTGATAAAGGAAGAATGGTCTATGACCATATATGAATTGATGCTTTGAGATATTGAGCTGTGTTTATCATATATGAATTGATGCTTTGAGATATTGAAATGTGGTTATGATGAGAAAAGAAAGAATGAGACCACTTCTAGTAGTTCCAAGGTCCTGTTAGAGAGTGAAGGTCTAAGTCCCGGTCGAGTCCAAGGACCAACTCCTCGCCATCCAAAGGTGGTAACTTCGGTCGTTAGTCAATGACTATGCTCAAGAACATCTCATGGTCAAGACCATTGAGGTTAAGCGCTGCCTGGTATACAACGATGCGGGTTAAAAGCATGGTTGTAGCGGTGTGACCGCAGCTAAGAGGGTTAAGGACAGATGATAGAGGCTTCTAAGCCAAGAATTATAAGATAATGATTATAAGCGGATGCAAGCTGAAGCTTATAATATAAAAATGATGATTTTAAGATGATGATTATGAGATGATGAAACACCCTAGCTAGCTAGCTTATGCTTAAGTCGCAAACTTGCTGGCTAAGTTATTATCTGCTTTGGTGGGGATAATACTTAGTCCCGTTTATACTCTAAAAATATTGTTACCCAAAATATGGACCAAATTAAAATTTTCCTTGTACGTCACATAGAGTAAATTAGGAGCCTAGTCGAGTTAGAGCATACATTGCGAGCAGAAACATAGCATGCTTAACTATAAATAAAGATATAATTAATATGTGCCAAGATAACAAATAACGGTCCTTCATACATTCATAAGCAAATACATAATTAGTATTATAAGTATTAGGTGCAAATAATAATAGTGTTACAGACCAAATGGTTCTAAACGTAACATCCAAATACAAGAATAAACTAAAAGATAATTACAGGAACAAGCTCCAAATTGTAACTCCAAGCCTTATTCTCCCTTAAGCTCCTTGATGACTACATCATATACTAAAGAAGATCCTCAATGGTGTTGAACGAGGCAGACCAACACAAAGGACCTGGAGGGAATGGCAGAACAGGAGACACCATTCTCGCTATGATGGGCTCAAGTCCTAGTCTTGAACCAATCATCCTCGTTGTTGTTGCCAATGTAAAAAATATAGGGCTCTTCCTCCTCGTTGCTACTAACTAAGATATCTTAGGCAAGGATCTGTCTAAAGGCACAACCACTAGGACCTTAGATGAGTAGCTTTCATCTGGTGGTTTGGTAGCTAATAGCAACCTTCATGGGACCACATACGTATGAGGGAGTCCTAGGTAGACCCCTCCCTCTACTCATGTTGGGCCACCATTAACCGCTACATGGAAGGTACCCTATCTTGGATCGCCATCAGGATTTGATCATGATACATAAGAGAAATTTGAGTGAGAACTAAGTCGTAGTGGGTTTTCAATCCTAACAACTAAGTGTCGTCGTATTATGCCAACTACTTGGGGATCATACAACTAAGAGTGATAACATGCAATATTCATTTTATTTATCTTATAATCTATTCCTAAAGAGGTTACCCAATTAACCTATTTTCTTATTATAAGAATACATGCATAAGAAGTAAGAGATAATGTTGATGCATAGTGAACATATTTATCATGGTTTCATATCATCATAATCATGTGAAGTATATGCATGAATGCATCATGTGAATGTCAATTTAACTTAATCTTGTCAATAACCATCATGTTTACGAGGGAATCAAATATCCATATACACACAAGGTCATTTATTGTATACTTTATTATGCTTGTGGGGAACCCAACATCCATTAAGCACACAAGCCTCATCATCTATTTGTTAAGACAAATTTACCATAGGAAGCACGAACATTTCCTGAGACGATCGTCTCCCCGTGTTCAACACACCGCAGACATTGACACACAAAGACACTCGTCCAATACACGTGTCACATGTGTCCAAAAGTATCCAAAGAAAAAGTTCATGATTAGCCGTGTCCAAGCGTGTTTGAACTATATCCAAAAGTTTTTGGAGCAGTGTTCGTGTTGTGTCTGAGTAAAAGATATTTTAAATACTAAATAATTTATAATAATATTGACCCTTAGAAAATTAGCAATTATTGACACATGAAAATATCTTAAATGTTCCATATATTTAAAAAAGATATTGAAAAATATTAAAAATTAGTAGTTTGATATCAATTAAAATATTAGGATATTATTATTATTATTTAATTTTATACCTATGTATGACGTGTTTGTGTCCTATAAAATTTTGAAATTGGTCTGTTGTCATGTCGTGTGTAGTGTCATATCTCGTGTCAGTGTTAGTGTTGATGTTTCTTAGCATTGACCTTTCCCATGCCCATAACCCAACCACTCTTAGACCTCATGATCATCATAACGCTTTAGTAACCAAATTCCTTTTATTAGAAAAGGGGTTCATAAGTGTGTTATTAAAGTTATCAACTAAATCATCATAACTTATCATCATGGTATGTGTAACATCCCACTTTTTCTTAGTAAAAATTTCACAAGATAAATATCAGTAGAAGCCCACTGTATGGGTTAAAAATTTAGAAACATGAATTTTTAGGTTAAAAATATCTGTAGAAATAATTTTACTCAGTTTCATAAAATTCTGCAGACACTAGAATAAATCCTTTTAATTATCCGAGTGCAATGGTATATCTAAGGCGTCTGTAAAACGTACTCTTATAAAGATAAGTTTACAAATACCTTAGATTAACCCAATTTCTTCCTTAGAAAAATTAGTAGATCACAAGAATGTGATCAGAATATTTTTAGGATAACTATACGCGAATTACGGGAACCGGTAATGACCAAACCTGATCAAAATTGATCAGTATTTGGCCCTAAAATTCTTGGCCACAAATTCGGCAAAGAGACAACCACAATAAACGGACATCAAGCTTCCATGTGGCTAGTCAAAATTCAAAGGCAATCATGACTATGGTGAGTCATGTAGTGACTAAGTCCATGAGTCACCATGCTATGTCACCTAACAAGGGCAAATTGGTAATTTTGTCCAAGGACATTTTGGAAATGTGAAATTTGGCCAAGAGGCCTATAAATACCCCATGGATAACATAAAATTCCATAGAGGAGGAAAACCTTAGCAAAGCTCTGTCCATTTACACACTCAACCATTATTCTGCCAAAACACAAACCCAAAGACTTTACTGCACAAACCCTAGCCCAAGATTCCCTAACCTTAAACTCATAGATTTCTCTTAGTCTCCCTAAGGAAAGCTTCCATACACCTATCGTAGCAAGAGCTTGGAGTGTAACATCCCGGAATTTTCCTTACGAAAATCTCATTAAATAAATCATTACAAAAGGCAGCCCATGGGTATAAGACGCAGGACGGACCTAAAACACCGTATTTAACCTGAAGAACCCTAGCCAATAGATAAAAACGCAAAGAGGATTAAAACATCGCGTGTAACTGGGAAAACCTCAGCCAAATTCAGGTTTTTGGTGATCCCACAAAATTTTCCCAAGCCTCCGGACTATCCTCGGGTCCATCGGGAATTTTTATGGATACCGATGGTACCCGTAACAGGTACCGATAAGAAAATAAATTTTAGAACACCATAACCAGACTCGAGCTACTAACGAGAAAGCGAACGATCGAACGCGGACTAATTTTTGGGTGAAATCTCCCTGGACAGCCGTGGTAGTCTGTGAACCCATAAACTCTCCAACCACTCTCTTGCACCTCTCACATCATCATACCCCCTTCCCACTATTCCTACACTCTTATACTTCATCCATCTTTTCAAAGTTTTCTCTTAATTCCCCTCATCCCCGAGAACACCCTCAGCAGCCCCAAGTTTCCATTTTCTCATCATCCTCTTCTTTCATTCTTTTTCGACGAAAAACCAAGGGAAACCAAGCTTTAACAGCATCCCACCATCTTTGCCCAACAAAGCTTGAAAGGCTTTACTTCCATCTCTCATTTCGCCACCATAGGCCACCATCATCATCATCACCATATTCCTAAGTTTCTATTCTCAGTGAGCAGGGAAAAAAAGCTTGGGTTGCCAAGAATTTCTCCACCAACATCAATTCATCCTTGAAGGTGGGGGTAAAGCTAGCTCTAACTCACCTTTGGGTGATGTATGTAATTTGTACATGTGTTTAGAGTGAAGAAAATAGGTTGGTGCAAGGATGGGAAGCAAGAAAAACCATCAGGACCTTTTTCAGGTCAGTGGTCATTCGAATGAATGCCCTAGGGTCATTCGAATGAACCACGAATGTTTTAGAAATCAAGTGTGAAAACCCACGAGTTATTCGAATGACTACCTTAGAATCATTCAAATGAGTCGTGAGGATTTGTAATTTTAAAGGCAACAAAGGCCAGTCATTCGAATGCCTTGGCCTTGGGCATTCGAATGACAACCTATGTGAGTGATTTAGAGAGAAAAGGCCAGAATCATTCGAATGACCATTCATGGGGCATTCAAATAACCATCCTTTTGCACCATCCCACGAGCCAAAATCCATGTCATTCAAATGACTTGAAGAATGTCATTCAAATGGCCTAGGTTCCAGATTCCAGCATGAAGTTTTCTTTATGTAAATGAATGTGCCATTTATGTATGAGTGTTATATATATATATATATATATATATATATATGTTATCATGCATCATGAGGACCCAGTTACCACTAGGACCTTAGGGCAACCCTAGATCACTAGAAATATAACACTTAATGTAAATGAATATCGTAATTGAACCCAGGGAATAAGAATGTTTCTTAAGAAGGTTTCGGCCAACAAGGGCTCGGTGTACCTTGAAGAAAAGTACGTAGTTATGTAATAGGAATTTCCTTCTCTTGGCACGTCACACATGACAAGCCGAGCAGTTTCATAAGGTAAACTGGTCTAAAGTTTAAAGAACGCAAGCATAGGCCTAGACGCGGGTTTTCACCCGGATATCAAGAAAGAAAGAAAGAAAGAAAAGAAAAAGAAAAAGAAAAAGAAAGTTAAGGCTGCCGGTAAGGGGCGTGCAAAGATCAAGTAAAGTTAAGGCCGCCGGTAAGGGGCGTGCAAGAGCTCAAGATAAAAGGAAAGATAAGCAAGGCACGAGTCCACTCTTGGCACCATCATAGGGTAAAACACCGTAGCTAGCTAGCTTACGCTTAAGTCGTAAACCATGCTTCACTAGGTTGTTATCTGCTTGGTTGAGATTACTTAGTCTCATTACATTTAGAAAATAATGTTTTATAAAAATATGGACCAATTTAAAACTTTTCATTTCTTTATTAAAACTTAAAGTATGAGCCGTGCGTGTGAATAAGGACAATATATACATATATAAACAAGCGATAGAGTCTACAACACTTGGGCGTTCAATAGCATACCACCTAATTAATCACAACATACTCATAAAAATATAATTCATACATACTAGTCCGAAAATACTAGCATGTATGCTTACAATTAAATATTACAAGTATTGTAATCAAAATCTAATGGCAAAACAAATCCATTTAGCTAATACAAAATGCCTACACGTCGTGACATGTAGTTTTGAGACGCAGTCCTGCTGCTTCCCTAGAGTCTCTTTTCTCCAAGGCTCTTCAGTTGTCCACCTATTTATAGGCCAAGGCTCCTCGGGACCGCTCAGCGATTTGGTGCCACCGCTCAGCGGTTTGGTGCCACCGCTCAGCGGTGGATTCAACCTTGGCGGCGGACGCAGTTTGCTAGCTGGCGCCAGCTGGCGAAGTTTCTGGAAGTCTGGGCGCTCAGCGGCCGCTCAGCGGACTGACTTGCGCAGCAGTCCGTAAAACTGCGATATCTCCAGCTACAGACCTCCGAATGAGGTGATTCAAATTGCCACTTAAAGCTAAGAGATAGAGCTACAACTTTGTAGTTGACATCAAATCGTGATTCAATCTCTATCATGGCTCAAAATCAATGGCAAAGTCGGTGTCAGAAATTCTCAGCTCATCTTTTAACCAAATCTTTTTGGAATTGAATTTGATCTTGCATTCCTTGGTCCAAATCTTCTCTTCACATCCTCAATGATCCTCCTAGACATTTATTCCCTATAATTCAACATAGAAAAACTACAAAAGAAACATTAAGTATCTAGGGTTTAAAATGATGCTTAAACTTGTCGTTTTCTTAATTTCTTTCAAAAGAGGACAATGTGTAAAAACATATTGAGTAAGTATTAAACCTACACATTTTAGTATGCATTTGCTCATTTATAGAGTAATAACTTAGGGTATAAAATCGACTTATCACCTCACACCGCTAGGCATGCCCTTTCGACGCTACCTGCAGGGGCTTCCACCTTCCGCATGCCCTTTCGACGCTACGAAAGTGGGCTCGCTTTGTCCGCACCTTCGGGGGCATCTTACTTTTTATCTTTGTCCGCACCTTCGGGGACATCTTACTTTTTATCTTTATCCACACCTTCGGGGACATCTTCTTACTTTTTATCTTTGTCCGCACCTTCGGGGATGTAACATCCCGCTTTTTCCTTAGCAGAATTTTGCGAGCGAATTGTTTAGACATTTCTATTTACAGTTGAACCATTAGAATCATGGACCCTTAGGATTTAAAATTTGTCTGTAGGAATATCTCTGTACGTCTTCTGGAAGTTCTGCAGATACTAGAACAAACCCTTTCTGCCGTCTGCACACAACCACGCATCTAAAGTATCCGTAAAAGGGTACAGCTATAGACGAGCATTCATAAATACCTAAGTGACCCTAGAATATTACTTAGGAAAAATTATGAGATCACAAGGACGTGATCAAAATATTTTTAGAACAGCCGTATGCGGAGTACCGAGACCTAAAACGCCAAAACCTGATCAAAATTGATCTGTCGGAGACCTTTAATTCTCGGCCACACAAGTGGCCAAGAGACAAGCTGATTTCATGGCCAAGAAGCAGCCAAGTGTGGTCAAAGGAGTCAAAAGTCATGGTGAGTCATGACAAGGACATGTACATAAGACAAACTAAGGGTATTTTGGTAATTTTGGCCCCATGGGAAAAATGGAAAAGGGGAATTCGGCCAAGAGGCCTGTAAACACCCCACAAACCAGAAAATTTGTGTAAAAATTAGATAACCTTGCCAAAGCTCTGTCCAATTGCACAATCGATCATTATTCTGTCAAATCTAAGACCCAGACACTTTCTATATCCAACCTAGTCCAACTTCTTCAGAAATCCCCTAACTTAAGCTCACAAAAAGCCCTCAAAATCCACAGACAAAGCTTGAAGAAACTCATCCCAAGAGGAGTTAGAAGGCATCATAGCAAGTTAGACGTCCGCAGGAAACACCGAGACTGGGAAAAGTGGGTAAACTGACATAATCACTGTCTATGTGATGTAGGATGTGTTGAACTGTGTTTTGTGCTAGAAATACCTGTGGTTAGGATTCCTTTTGTGACTTTTATGTATATATATATCGTTGATGATTGTCTGGATCTGTTGGTATTGCCTGTGCTTTTGTCAGAAGTTAGGAAATCCTAAGCGGTAAACGGAACTATATCACGTTTTTATCAAGAACTGTTGCTGGGATTTTTATCTTGAAAAACTAATGTTATTTTTGGATTCTACACGAAATTTTGAGTGGGGATGTCAAGTTTTATGATTTTTGGAGTCCCCGACGAATTTCTCAACAAACAGACAGAAAATGGGATTTTTGTGAAAAAGGGCAAAACGGGAATTTCACGTATTGGGACTGAAAAACTGGGTTTGTTTTGAGAAAATATGGGTTTATAACTATCAAAAACCTTAAGGGCAAGTCTTGAGTCCATCGTATTTTTTGAGAACAAAGTTTCCGAAGAAAACATGGCGTTTATGGGGGCAAAATGTTATTTTTGGGGAAAAGGGTAAAATAGGGATTTCGTGATTTGGGGTTCAAAATCTGATTTTTAAGCATGAAAAATGATCTTAGGACTATCAAAAACCTTGGAGTAAGGTCTTGGACCTCTTCGGTTTCTGATTACTAGTTTCTGACGGGAAACGGACGCATGCTTCGTGATATTTAGAATAATTATTGAATATGTTTGTTTATGTTTAGAGCAGGTTTGGACATGAGATGTTGAGCTATGAATGTTCTATGTGAATATGTGTTCTACATGCCAGATGTGCTATGTGCTTCATGAACAGATTTTTAGGAAAGTATGAAGTTATGAACAGATGATACATATTCAAGGTATATCAACTGTTGACTAGATATATGAATTGTTGACTGGATATATGAACGAACTGTTGACTAGATAGATGAACTGTTGACTGGAATGGAATATATTGATGTATGACTTATGTGATTTATGTGTCACGAAATGGATTAATGAATGGATTAATGAAAAGAAAGGAAAGGAAAAAAGGAATCCTAGGGTGTGTCGTCACTAAGTCCCTAAAAGGAAATAAAGGATAATAAGGTTAAAGGAAACCAATCTTTTCCTAACTGGGCGGGGAGCCGGCAGGAAAGGCAAGCTGAACCCTGAGATTACCTCGTCCCTAGCACAAGGACGATGGTAGATCTCCTCGCCATCCCTAGTACAAGGATGGATACTCCTATCATGAGCGATGATATTTCGTGGGAAAGAAAACCACTCAGGTTAAGCGCTACCTGGTCCTCATGATATTGAGACAAAACGTAGTTTGTCCCAATTATGGCCACCGCTACGATGGGGTTGAGCTTGAGTATGCATTCTAAGTGATATGCAACTGTACATAAGTGTGTGTGAAAAGGCTTATAATTAAAATGGGCACGGTTATAAGTGGACGCACACGGAACCTTATTATGTGATTATGTGAATTATGTGATTGTGGAACTAGGTTTCCCTAGTTGTTCCAATTGTTTGATACAATATGTTTTGATGATGACAAATACAATTTGCTCTAATTGTCTATGCTCATTGTATATGCTTATATTTGTAGAACTAGGTTTCCCTAGTTGTTCTATATCTTGATGATAACAAAAAGTACACAACAAATAGATAATGACAATTAGAATGCAAAAGGATGTTATGTGCTAAATAGAATATATTTGATATTGTATGATTGAACTTTATGGTAATCATATAGCTTACACATCATACAATGATATATGAGAAACATCCTTTTGAGAACATATCCAATAACTCTCTATATGTGCTTGATGGATTAACTATTGGATATATTTGTGTCTATATGTGTATATGCATGAATATCAAGTGCTATAGTGTTACAATGCATGCATGCTAGGCAAAGAATATTATTTGATTAATATAATTTGATCTTTGTCTAATTGTATATGTATGATGCATTGATTAATCTATATATGCATATGAAGATATTGGAACACATTGGACTAACTATACTTTCTAGTGAA
>QANU01054674.1:30803-42488 GCA_003254905.1 Nissolia schottii
TATAAACGGCTAGGACACTTAGAAACCCTATAAATACCCATTAAACTCTCATTTCTAGCTAAGCCTTTGATTCCTATCATCCTCATACTTCATACTATCAATAGATTATTATTTTCCATCATCATAAGAGCAAAAGAGAGATGTTGTCAATACTCCTAGTAGAGCTTCAACTTGTATCATCCACTCTACAAGAGAGTTATATTTACAAAGCAAATATTGTGCTTCAATTTGTATTATCCACTCTTTGAGAGAGGTTCTTTTTCTACTCAAATTTTCATACACTTGTAAAGAGGATGAGGTATCCCTCTAGTTGCTTAGGGTGTGGTATCCCTAAGGTTTGGTTCTTGAGGCTTCTACACAAAGGTGGCGGATCCTAAGTGTGAGGAGTGCTCTTGGATGTAAAGGTTTCTCAAGCACCTAAGTTAGAAGCTTGATGATAGTGGAGAAATCTTGAGCAAGTCGCTTGGGGACTGGACGAACCAGGATAAATCTATGTTTGCAATCTCTCTAACTCTATCTCTTTATTTATTGCAAACTTATATTATTGTCTTGCATATTTGAGAATTGCATCTATTGATAATTGTTTATAAGTTGCTTTGTTGATCTTATTGTTTTATTACAAACATAATTAAGCATGCCTATATTAAATCTTTAATTGTTATATTCCGCTGCATAGTAACGTTAATTGCATGAAAATGCAATATTTGTTGAAATTGGAATAATTTCTAAAATACCCAATTCACCCCCCTCTTGGGTATTGGTTACCAAGACCAACAGTGATCATATTTGATTTAGGAAGTAAGGTAGATGACAGATGACTTAGTTAATGAAGAATAGGTTCCCCAGTCACATAGTTAATTTAGATAAAGTTGCTCAGGCTTAGTATGAATTTTAATAATGAGTAGGGATATAGTAGAACTGTAACCACTAGAAACCCCCGGCCTGGAGCGTGAAAAAGAATAAAAAGCCCCCTAGTCCCTAAGGTTTCTCACTGAGAGCGCTATGTTCTCACCCCACTTATCCATGACTCCAGGGTTTGACGAGGAACACCAAGGTGAGCCGCAGGAGGAGGAACCGTACCAAGGGAGGATAACAGAAGATTAGACAATTGGTTAATAGAGTTTACATGTGCACTTGTGCTTGTATGTGATGTGTATAATTAATACTTATGATAATACTTATGTACCTGGGTATGAATGCACAGTGGACCGCAATTTGTTGTATTGACATATGTGAATTATATCTCTTTTCTCTTTGATAAGCATGCTATATTTCCGCTCGCAATGTATGCTCTAACGCTACAAGGCTCCTAATTTACTTTATGTAACGTACAAACGAAGTTTTAAATTGGTCCATACTTTGGGTATTAATATTTTAAATGCATAAATGGGACTAAGTACTTTCCCCACCAAAGTAGATAACAACTTAGCCAGCAAGTTTGCGACTTAAGCGTAGGCTAGCTAGCTAGGGTGTTACAAGGGACATCTTATTTTTTTTTTATCTTTGTCCACACCTTCGGGGACATCTTCTTACTTTTTTATCTTTGTTCGCACCTTCGGGGACATCTTATTTTTTTTATCTTTGTCCACACCTTCGAGGACATCTTACTTTTTATCTTTCTCTTTCTTTTCTTTCTTTCATTTGTCTTTATTCATGAATTATGACTTTTTTGCACATCTTTGTCTTTTCTTCGTCTATGACGGTAGTCATACGCGTAGGCATAGACCTGTATTTGTCATGAACCAATCCTCCTGGCGAGACTGGTGAGGGGCTTGTTCTTTGGACGTGCCAAGAGAGGGGGTTCCCTATTATACAACTATGTTCTTATCTTCAAGGTTCTCCGAGCCCTTCTGGCTGGAGCCTTCTTAAGATATTTTCGTTTTTCCTAAGATTCAATTATGGTCTTTGTTAAGTTTAGGTGATAACTTCTAATTTTCTAAGGCCGTCCTAAGATCTTGACGACGACTGTATCCTTATGATGCATAATAATATTCATATGGACATAATACCCATTATCAAGATACACAATATGTGACCATTTACATCATACGTTCATTAAAGTATGACAACAATTGTTAGGATACTCATAACCTCTTTTTCCTTTAGAATTTTGGCTATCGAATACCCGATGAGTCCTAGACCTCATCCTAGGGTTTTTGATAACTCTAAGATCAATTTTCATACATGTAAGTCCAGATTTTATGCCCAAGATTCAGTAATTACATATTCACCCTTTGTACTCGAAATGCCACCTTTTTCTCGAAAAACCTAATTTTCATCCGAAATTTTGTTCGACTACTAACCGATGGACTCGAGACTTAACCCCAATGTTTTCCATAGCTCTGAACCCATTTTTCATGAAAACAAACCCAGATTTTCAGTCTCTTTACCCAAAATTACAGTTCTGCTCCCATATGCCTAAAATGTCATTTTTGCCCAAAAACCGATTTTCCTTTGAAATTTTATTTCGCCGTAAACCGATGGACTCAAGACTTGGCCCCAAGGTTTTTGATAGCTCTAAACCCATTTTTAATGATAGTAAACCCATATTTTCAGTACCCATGCCTGCAATTACAGATCTGCCCTTTTTATGTTCAAAATGCCATTTTTGCCCAAAAAACCGTTTTCCTTCAAAATTTTAGTTAACCACAATCCAATGGACCCAAGTGTTGACCCCAAGATTTTTGATAGCTTTGAACCCATTTTTCATGAAAATAAACCCAGATTTTCAACCACTATACCCAAAATTACAAATTTGCCCTTGTATACCCAAAACCTCATTTTTGCTCTATGCCACCTTTAATCAAAACTCTTCCATGTACAACACTTAAAGTATTTTTCCACATATTCCAGCATTCATAAATCATATATTATCATCCTCAAATCACAAAATGACACATGCATGCACCATATACCACTTATCTCAACATAGGCTCATAAAACCACATGTACTCTTGCATGCAACATGCAAGCATGCATAGACCTCCGAGGGGATGGTTAAATCATGACTTCACCCGCAGATTTTTAACAAATAATATACGTTTACTTTCAAACAAAAATCATACACATGCATGCACATCATCAAGCATAATATTCATATTTTCACATAATCACCCATTTAAGTATAGAACCACCAAGAGGTAGTTTAGGGTAGATTTACCCACTTTTGAATATGAAAATGTGAGTGATGCGAAGAGTGTTGAGTGGTCTCCTTGAAGCTTTGATGCTCCAAGCTTGATGTCACCACTTTTCTTCAATATGTCACTTGAAGAACATTGATGATGATGATGGTTTGATTCTTGGGGGTTTTGTTGAAGGTGATGGTGTATTCCTCTTAATTATGTGTGAAAGAAAAATGAAATCAAAGTGAAGGAACTTGGGCTTGTGGCTTTCGATTTTGGCTCAAGAAACATAAGCAAGGATGCTTGATTTTTGTTAAGAACAAAATGGTGGCTCCTTGGCTTTCTTTCTTGGATTTTTTAGAGAGAAAATGGGATCTAGGAGAAGAGTGAAAAATGGATGAGAGAATGCAGGTTGGGGTTCGGTTATGCAAGGGGGATTTTGGCTAAATTTTGATTTAATTTACTTAGTGTAATGATGTGAAATCATGTTAGCTTTTAGCCTTGACCAATGCATGGCTTTGGCATGGGACTTGGGGAGATTTGGAAGGTGGTTTTGGCTTCCAAAATCTGAAGTGGAGCACTGTTTTGGAGGGGGTTTTGGGGCTAATTTCATCCAAATAAATCTAGGGTAATGATGCATAATCATTGCATATTTTCTTAGGCCAATGCATGTTGCTTAAATGTTTTTTGGATGACACTTGGAAGAGGATTTTGCTCTCCAAAATCTGAAGAGTGAGCACGATTTTTGGGGGGAAATTTTGGGTAGATTTTTCACATAATTATGCTAAGGTAATTAGGCGTCATTATGCCACCTTTTCTAATTAAGCCAATGCATGTCCTTGGCTTCCTAGGGTGTGTAAGGATGCTCATGATAATGCTTTGGGTTCAGCTCTCAACAGCCCACATGAGAGAGGGGGGATTTTTGCTCCCGGACTGTGCGTGTTCGCTCATGCTTGTTCGTTAACTGTTGGATTACGCATGTGATCACGCGCGCGATAAATCAACGAACGATATAAAAATCATCCAGACATAATTTAACACCAATTCAATACTAAAAACAAGAAATTGGAATTTATCTAAGACATTCTAAATTTTTCTTCCGTAAAAGCGCATTTTTACAGGTACTGCCGGTATGCGCGTCAATTTTTTGCGAAGACTGAAAATTTCTACAAAAATTACTAAGTCAAGCAAATCACCTCAGTCACAAAATTCTAATAAGGAAAATTTAATTTTTATCTAAGGCACTCACATTTTCTAGGTTTATAAAATTTATTTTACGAGTGCCTTCGATACCCGTTAAATTCCAACGACGACCGAGAATCAGCGCGATTCTCGCAAAATTTCTCAGGATTACGAGACCATCACTTTGATTGATATTTTTTAGAAAATAACTTTTAAAATTTTTCAATCAAAATAACTGGCTCTTGATTTATTAATTAGGCGAAATTCTTCTTAAGGAAAAACGGGATGTTACATAGGGTGGGCCCCTCACCATCCGGCATGCCGAATGGCCACCTCCTATCGTCGGTCGATAAGAATATGCTTGTGAGCATTCGTGGTTAGCTACTACTCAGGAAAGGAGCACTGCCCGGTCGTCAATGAGACGGTAATAGTAAGTGGGTCACAACCGAATGGGAACGACGGTCCCACGGACTGCGAAGGAGAATGATGGACAAGCAAAGTAACAAAAGAGGACACAGCCACAGGGCGCGTAAGAATAACCCCAGTCCCTCATGCATGGAATGTGATTGTTTGTATATGTATAGATGTATATAAAGGTATAAAGGTATGTATAGTAAGAGGGTCCGGACCCACCGCCCGGAAGTAAGCCCTAGTATCCCCTAAGTACAGTACGACAAATAATAATAAGCTCGATAGGTAACCCCTAATCCCTTAAGGAAAAGATTAGAAGTCTCCATTACTTAGTAATTTAGATAAAGTTGTTCAGGATTAGCAAGATTAAAAATGAACTAGGGATTGCAGAATGACATGACACTTAAGAATCTCCTGAGTGGCCTGGATCATAACCGAGCCAAAGGAATGTAAAAACCCTTAGAGATGACCATTGAGAACGCATGGTTCTCACCTTGCTCGTTTATAATGTTAGATGACGGCAACGAACCTCACACCGACGGACCAGACTTGAAACACCCTAGCTAACTAGTCTACGCTTAAGTCGCAAACTTGTTTGCCAAGTTGTTATCTGCTTTGGTTGGGATAGTACTTAGTCCCACTTAATCATTCAAAAGTATAGTTACTTAGAAAATATGGACCAATTTTTAGCTTTCTTTTATATATCATAACATAAAGTAGGAGCCTTGTAATTCGTAGAACATCTAATGCGAGCAGCAGCACAACATGCTTAGCTAACATTGATAAAAAGTAATAAACATTCCAACATAATATCCACTACTGGTCCATAACACATGTTCACAACCAGATACACAAGTACTAATATAACTGTTACATACAAACATTTAGTACAGTAGAATTACTATCACATAGAGTCTACTAATTAAACGCCTATTTTTCGGCTCACTCTTCTGGATACGGCTTCTCCTCATGTTGCTCCTGTCCTTGCTCCACCTCAAATCCTGGAGTCATGAATGAGTAGGGTGAGAACGTAGTGCTCTTAGTGGGAAACCGTGGGATATGGGGAACTCCATATTCTCATTTATGATCCAGGCCACTCAGGGGTCTCTAAGTGTCACAGTTATACTATCTTCCTACTCATTGTTAGTTTCTGCTAAGCCTGAGCAGCTTTATCTAGATTACTAAGCGATCGGGGAACCTACTCTTCATTATCTACGTTACTGTCTGCTAATCTAGTTCTTAACTCATAAATATACTGTCACACAATTCACATAGCTACACTACGGTATCAAAATCATCATCATCTTGTTGAAAATCATTTTACTCCCACGGTATAAGGCATGCCTTATTAGCGGTTTCGCCCTCGTCCCTTGCAGCTGCTGCCACACCGCTACAACCACACTTTCAGCCCGCATCGTGGCGGCTAGGTAGCGCTAACCTAAAGGGTCTCACCTGCAGGGTCTTGACCCTGTAATTCTCACTAACCACGACCGAGGTGACCATCAAAAGGATAGCGGTGGGGTCAGACCTACGACTCGACCGGGACTAAGACCTTCCCCAAAAGCCGAACCCTCGGCCCTGCTAGAGGGGTTTTTCCCATCATCATCATCATCATAGGCACATTTCAAATATAATAGGCACAGTTCATCATTCCAAGCATTCATACACATGACAATTACAGCTCAATGGCTCATATTATCATTTTCATCATATATCGCAAACATCTAATATGTATTAGCTCATATTAACCTAATAACACATAGGACATACATAGCTCAACTTCAAGAGAGTTTCTTCTAACATCTATCATCATTATTAACATATGTAGAGAACACATTTTCATGCTCACCATCTTTATGAACATAAACAAAGAGAAATCCACAATTAACAGATAAGCGTTTGGTTTCTGTCAGAAATTAGCAACCATAAATCGGAAAGGTCCAAGACCTTACCCCAAGGTTTTTGGTAGTCCTAAGATCATTTTTCATTTCAAAAAACTCAGATTTTGAACCCCACTGCACGAAATTTCAGTTTTGCCCTTTTTTTAAAATTACCATTTCGCCCCTGTAAACGCCCTATTTTCTTTGGAATTTTTGTTCTCAAAAATTCGATGGACTCAAGACTTGCCCTTAAGATTTTTTATAGTTATAAATCCATATTTTTTTGAGAAAAAAAAACCCAGTTTTTTGGTCCAAAAATGTGAAATTCCCATTTTTCCCTTTTCATAAAAACTCCGTTTTCAGCCTATTTGCTGAGAAATTTATTGGGGACTCCAAAAATCATAAAACTTGACATCCCCACTCAATTTTTCGTGTAGAATCCAAAAATAACATTAGTTTTTCATGATAAAAATCTCAGCATACAGATCCCTTCAAAACCGTATCATATGCCTATTTCTGTCTTAGGCGTACCTAAATTCTGACAGAATCGCAGACAGCACCAACATATCCAGACAATCATCAACAACATATATATACCAATCTCACATAAAAGGCATCCTAACCACAGATATACCTAGCATAAAACATAGCACAAACATCCTCATATATCTTAAATCACATAGACAGTGATTATGTCGGTTTACCCACGTTTATGCACTTGCTGTAGTCAATTTGTGCAGAACCCCACCTAATTGCTTGGTTGTGCCCAAGATCTTAATCTTAGAATAGATGTATAAGAGATTCCTCTTGAGATGCTAGAAGAATTTGTGAGGTTAGGGTTTAGGAACTTAGGTTAGGTCTTGTAAGGAAAAGTCTCCAGGTTAAAGTTTGGACAGTGTAATGACTGACTGTGTAAACAGACAGAGTTTGGCCAAGGTTGTCTATGTCTTGCTCTAAAATTTCAGCCAAGGGGGTATTTATAGGCCTTGGGGCCGAATTCCTCACCCCAAAATGCCCTTGGCCAATTTACTAAAGTGCCCCTATGATTATGTCATCCATGACATTATTCTAACCTAGTCACTATATGACTCATTGGTTGGACTTTGACTTGGCCAAGTGGGCCAATTTATGGCCCTGTATATTGTTGTTTCTTGACTGGTTTTGTGGCAAAAAATTAACGGGCTCCGGCAGATCAATTTTGATCAGGTTTTATCGTTTCCAGTCCCGGTACTTCGTGTAAGGTGATTCTAAAAATATTTCGATCACGTCCTTGTGATCACCTTATTTTTCTAAAGAATAATCTAAATTTATTTGGGGCATTTATAAATTCTTGTCTGTAGCCGTACCTTCTACAAACACTTTAGAGGCGCGGTTATACTTAGACGACTGAAAGGGTTTGTTCTAGTGTTTGCAGAATTTTGAGAAAACATACAGAAATATTTCTACAGAAGATTTTTAATCCTAAGGGTTCATGATTCTAATAACTCAACCGAAATTAGAATTATCTTAAACAATTATCTAGCGAAATTCCGCTAAGGAGAAAGCAGGATGTTACAAGACTCGACCGAAGTACAGCTCCCCGCAGTGTAAACCCCGTGCTGGGTTTGCGATGGGAGTATGTGGCCTCTCACTACCAAGGGACCGAGGAGCCACGCCGGCTACACCGATCATCCTAGACGACGACGATGAGGAGTCTCCACCGTACGACCGTCTTGTAACCGCCAAGGACAAAGGAAGAGGGTCAACCCGTTCTTCAGATGACGCTTAGCCCCGCTCACCCACGACACCGAGGCAGGACCCTCCACAGCACACCGAGATATGCCCTCGATCCCTGAGATTTCTCGAGAGGTCGACGAGGACGACGACTCCCCAATTCTGGCCTCGCTAGCATCCACTAGCGAGGATTCGGACTAGGAGGATCCCATGGAGACAGAGTCAGAGGAAGAAGAAGACCCGGACAAAGATCCCGAGGACGACTGGTGGTGGTAGCCACATTGGTGGCAGATATGGTGGGTGATTGCAATGGTGAGTGATTGGACTTGTTGGGCAAAATAGCCAATAAGAAAGTATGTCATGGCTAAAATTGAAAATCAAAATTTTATTAAAGTTTTGTCTTTGTCTTTGTGTCTCAAGTAAATTGGATATACAAAAAATACACAAATTTTCTGTCTTAGGACACAAATTGTTATTTCTGTCTCAGTAAATAAACAAGATTTTTTGTCTCTGTGTCCTTGTCTTTCTGTCTTGTCTCACTAATCAAACATTGCCCACGATTCCTAAAAATTGAAGGGAACCAACATTTTACCTCCCTGAAGTCAAATGGTAGAGCCTAGCAGCTCCAACTTTCTCCTTTCAGTCAATAGGGTTTGTGTGCCTTAAACCCAACAATGGTTACAATAGATTCGTTGGATTGCGTGACAGGGAATGACGGTGATGGTGATTTGATAATAGAATTGACAGTGATAGTGAGGTAAGGGAGAATAATGATGAGGTAAGGGAGAGTGGTGGTGAGTGTTGGGTGAGTGAGAGTGGAACGGTAAAGTGAGGGCTTGATGTCACGTTTTGGAATATTGTTGATGAGGTTCAATTTTTCTTTTAAAGCAAAAATGACGCCGTTTTGTCCTTCACAAAATAACATTGTCTTGAGCATGCTGGTGAGTAGGAAAGAGATGATGTATGAGTCGTGTTCCACGTAAGAGAGAAGTTAGAGGACGTCATCATAGTTATAAAACTCGAATTAGTCTGACTGAGTCAACTCATAACTCAATGACCTGACCATGAGATTAAGCCACTTCTCTTATTAGATTAGCCATATTTTAAACTCAGTGTGACCGGACCAGATTTTATAATAACTAGTGCTTTGGCCGGGTTTGAAGACCTGGTTGGGTTATGCATATTTATTTTATTTTATTTTTTAAAAAAGGCCAAAACAACGTAATAGAAAGGTAAGGAAAGAAACACAAACAAATCGTGAGGTTTGAAACCCTTTCTCTGCCATCCGCCATCCGCCATCGGCCATCCTCTTCTCCTTCCTCACGGACCGGGACCTCAGCTCTGCCTTCCGCCAGTCCCACCTCGTCGCCGCTTGCCGTCCACCATCCGCCACTCGCGCTCTGCCACTTGTGGTCGCTACTCGTCGCCGACACTTCACCACTGTTACCTGATCTGATTGCTTTGCTAGGTAATGCTCTTGGCCTTCTTCTTTTGTCAATTTTTTTTAATTTTCAGTTTTACCTTCAGAGGTCTGAATAAGTGAAGTTGTTCAATCATCAATGTCCCTAGGAAAAGAAAAATTGTAAAAGCCAAGTGCCAAATGCTACTATTAAGTTAAGCTTTTTGAGAATGCCTTTTTCCTTAGTGCTCCATAATCTAACCCCATTTAGAACCAAAGAACCAATAGTAGCATGCTGAATCTGCATAATCTAACTCCATATCAGGTTCCTTAAAACTTTGATTGCCAAAAGTAGCATGCTGAATCTGCCGAGGAATAAGTGGAGAACATGGAAAAAGGATTTTTGGAAAAACAGGACAAGTTGCAAGTGAACAGCAACAGAAACTATCCTGATCCTCGTAAAAAAAAAATACATAATAAGAGGTTCCTTAAAAGCATAGATCCCAAAAATTGTGCCTTTTGATTTGAAGGCAATGGGTGGTGGGTGTGGTACTGATCTTAAATGCTCTCTACTGGGGAAAATCTCAATTCCCTCTTAAAACCACATGTGAAGTAAAACTTGGTTTACTTATGTTTGGAATTGAACTTGTCATTTGTGATTTAGGATCTTGAACTTGTATTGTTTATGTATGGTATGGGGTTTGAAGTTTGAACATTATTTATGTATTTTTAAGTCATTTTATGTTATGATGGATGTTTAAATAAATGCATATTATTTATTTGTTTCTTTTAATTTATTAGTATATATATTTATTTTTATTAGGTTATATATTTATTTTTATTATTATTTTATTTATATCCGGGACAACAAGTGACCTAGTGACCCACTGGTTCACCCACCAACCCAATGCGGTGGCCGGGTCGAGTCCCAAGCCGAGTTTAATAACTAGGCACGTCACCTCTCTTCATGATTGCCTTGGACGAAGGGATGTTATGAAGGCCCAAATTTTATAGCACCGACCTATGCATTAACTCTTTACAAAATTTGGCTTGACAAGCCGGGCAGTGGCAATTTTGTGGATTTTTGCCCTAACCATTGAAAGGTGCCAAACGCAAGTAGACCACTGAATCCTCCACCTTCATTTTGGTATCTCTTCCGTCTCCTTCCTGTCTCTCTCTCGTCCCTCAGCCGCTGTGCAATGCCAATTGCTTTGCTTCGTCGTTTCCTTCTTCCTTCCGACATCGAATTTGCCTCTCTTTCTCTCTCTTCTTGGCAGCGAGATTAGTTCCTGTTCCTATTGATGGTGGCCCACCACCAGTGGTTTTCGGAATACTTGAGATTAGATTACTTCCTTGCAATTTTTTTTAGTAATACCCTGCAATTTTTTGATTTTAAGCTGCTAACTTTACTTCTTTATTTCTTTTGGTATTTTATTTTTCTTACTGTTGGATGTAATATTCAACAATTTAAGCTCATTTTAAGGTTAACTGGTGTATTTTCTATTTTTTATATGAAATTTTGATTTTTATTATGCATGAAAATTTGTGAAATTTATGTATAATATAGTGTGTGGGATGTACCCGAACCCTAGGTTTACAAAATTTTCACAATCCCTACCTGTACCTACCTGTATTTATGCAGCATAGGCTGTGTCTTTGTGTGCTAGTTATGCCCACGTACTCAATGTAATAAAAAATAGAAGAGTTAATGTAAGAACCTACAAGATAATTCTATGCTCTGAAAGGAAGATACATACCTGCTGAAATTTCATTTTCAATGGCATGTAAAATTTGATTTTGTTCTCTTTTGTTCTTTTTCAATTATCTTTTCATTTTTCCTTTGTTTCTGGGTCAGAATTCATGCCTTTTGTTTACTTTCTTTCCATTGAAATCACTGCTTGGCAGAGATTTGAGCAAATCACTGCTTGGCAGAGATTTGAGCATATGACAATGTTGATGGGAAATGAGAATAGGCAAC
>QANU01054677.1:0-10010 GCA_003254905.1 Nissolia schottii
ATATTTATCCCATGAGATATTTGAAAAACCACCATAAAATATATCTTGGGGCGCTGCATGTAGCGACTTTTTAGTTAAGTAAAACTTAATCCATTGCAGAAATAACCAAATTTTGCTGGCATGATTGGGTATTACGCATGTGAAATATGATCAATTATGAAATTTAAAACTATTGTTAAATGTATTTAGAAATAACAAAAATTTATCTATGTAGTTTTGGAATTAACTAGTTTTTTAAGGTATATTGCACAAATGAAAAAAAAAAAAAAGATTTGTTTTTGGTCTGAAATAAAAATATGAACCAAATTGGGTTAAAGGAACTTGAGAAGTAATCAAATTGGGTCTCATTGCTTAAGAGGAAGCCCATTAGCCAAAATACTCATATCATATGACTCCTATTCTCCACGGATGAACCAAATTGGGCTTGGCCTGTCAGCATCCTAATTGGGCCCTTTTGCCCTAACCAACTCCTCCTCCTCGCTGCTGCTGGTGGCGTTCTGCCGCCGTGGTTGGCAACAACATCACATCTTGCAATTCGGCTTCGGCTACACTATTCACCATGATATGTATTTAATCTAAAGTCATTTTTTTATAACACCGATGCCAATGTCTACCATGAATTGTTATTGAATATAAGCAAGAGATTAAGTAATTCTAAAATGTCGCATTTGTGATAATGATGATCAACAAAGTAGAAATAAAACATCATGTCAATAGGTTTATAGAATGTAAAAAAGCTAACTTTTAAGTTAGTTGCACAAACAAATATGAACTTAACCAAACATTTTTAATATTTTCCTTGTACACAACATTAATGTTTGTATCATCGTTGTTGTTAGAGTCTTCATAGCATATTAAAATCTTAAGCCTCTTCCTGTTGGTCACTCGCAATATCACTATATAAAACTGTCCATGAGTAAAAAAAAAAAAAACTAATTTCTTCTAATACAACTCAACCTTAGAAGGGATATGATTAATATGAGTGGGTGATGCTTGACTTTAAATTAACTTTAAACCATTCTGCTTCAAAAACACTTTTAACTTGATTTCAATTTGTTTGCAGAACCTTGATCAATGTTCTCCTTCGTTGATGAATGACAGTACGATAGGACTTCCTTGCTTAGTAGACATTGAGTTGAGCATAAACATGTTAGGAACTATGTTCAACAATTAAGTAAAGATAAGATAAAGAAAAGAATCATTAAAAATTTTATAGTGTTGGTGTTGTGGTTGCCTAGCTAAGTCGATTTGAAAGGCAAAGAACTTGAGCTCTCAATTCTACTCTTTGCCTACAGGCTATCCATTTTTTTTCTTCTTCCTCATCCTTTGCAAATACTCACGTATACACCTTACTAAAAGAAAATTACCTTATCAATTAATAAGTTGTCAATCAAGTTTTGAGGATGGAATTTTTTGTGCTTTTATGACCATTTGCCTTGTGTCCAAATGCTAAAGTGAAAGTAACATATTGTCTAACTGATTAATTCAAAGGGGGTTAGATAAGCTACTCTTTAGTAATACTGATAAAAAAGGAGACAGCATGTTAACTTTCCTAACATGACATGGCATAAGAAACGTGCGGCAGCAAGACTTGCTTCATTACAGCACCAGTTGCGAAATCTTGCAATAGCAATAAGTCACATTGCTCAGCAACGAATTGCAATTTTAGAGTGATATTGCATCAGCATTAGTAATTTATAAAATGACTATAGAAAATTGGCCCAGAAAATCAATCTTCACTTTAATTTTCAATAAGCATTTTATAATACAATTTTTATAATACACCATTTGCCATTCAATATAACGTATCTCAATTACGAAAAACTTAAAAGATTAAATGTTGCTTTGTATGGTTATGGATTGAATTATACTATTCTTAAACATGCTAAGTCCATCAATTGACCCTTGAAACTACAATGAATACCATGTGTGACCATCTTCCCTTTCCGTTCCCTGATCATTGCTTCTATCAATGAAATCTCATCTTCCCTTAAATCTCATGCAACGCAGGTCATCCGTCTTTTCTTGTCTTTTTTAGATACGTGACAGCCCTTTCTTTCTTCTTTATCCGCTGCAACGCGTTTCCCTTTCTTTATTTCTTTGCTTTTCCAAAAATCCTCAGCTTTTTGCATGTACTTTGCTGCTGCTTATCTTTCTTTTCAACGTTGGAAATGTTTGTTGCTTCATTTCATTTTTCTGTCTTTTCTTTTCTTTCAAACACTGACGCCACAACAAATCTTCTTTCTCTCTCTTTCTTTTATTTCTTGTTTCCTTTGAAATATTTCCTTGTCAGCCACATAGGGAATATATATTTCTCTTCCCCATATTCACTTGTCTTGTCAATCCATCTCCTTTTATACTTTGACTTCTCTACGAATAAAATAATGAATTCAGCTTCTCTTTTCTTCCAACATGTGGGCTATTTTCCTTGGGCTCCCAATGCTTCTTTGTTTTATTTCTTTAAGCCACAAGTCTTGAGCTTAATGGCCTTTTCTTTCTTATTTTCCTATCAAAATAGACTTGGGCAAGAACCAAGAAATGATTTTCAGTTGTTAAAAGAAAACCTTTGGCTTAACTTTTCTTGAAACACTTTAACATACATTAAAACATTCATACAATGTTTGTCATCATGTCTTAATTTTGCAAATTGAATCAACATCATGTTTAACATGGAGATCGGAAAAACAGTGAAAGTTAAATTAGTTCGGCCGGGAAGTATGTACTTCACTATTTCCCAACAATTGGTATCAACTTAGGTTCTGAACTTGTAGTAATGATTGTTAGCGAGGTAAGTTGTATCTTTCTTGTGATTATTGTTTAATTTGTGACTCTGGAAAATCACTCTACCATAAAAGAGGAAAATCTGAGGGGGATAAGGGTCAGTTGTTATGGTCTAATCATTCTTTCCCACTAGCCATAGTAATATACTTCAGTTAACCTTTCAAATTATTCATAAGGTGAGTTTTTTACTTAGCACATAGAATTAATTGTTTTATCTGTAACAGGACAGTAACAATCTGCCAAGTACTCTTTCAGTTTCAGAGAATGCAAATATTGAAGGAACTCTATTTCAAAGGTAGGCAATAATCTTCATTCGTGTTAGTTCTCTGAAGCCCTTTGAAGGGATGTTATGAAGTTATCTGTAAGCTTGACTTTGAACTTATAATTGTTGATTCATTAACCACTTTCATTTTAGAATGCACGTGTTGAATTTAATTTCTAGGTTTCATAAAATTTTTCTTAGCCGCAGAATGAGGAATGAAATGCAGGTTAATACTTCAATTCTTCTCTCTTTCATTCAGATTCCCTCAAGACTTGTTGAAGAAGTCAAAGATAGGGTGTTTTGACCTGCACAATCGTGGTTTCTATTAGTTATCTTAATGTTCTTTATGGAACATTTCCATCATTGTTGACTTTACCTTAAAAATAAAATCTAAATTACAGTTTTAATTTTGGACACGTCAGTATAGCATATCACCTGAAAATCTTCAAAACAATGCAAAGAGCTTTTTTGAGATTTTGGATATGACAGTTTGGTATATCCCCAGAAAGGCTTCTGGACAATAAGAAGTTATCAAGCTTTTTTGAGATCTTGACAACATGCAAGGATGAAGCAATTCTACAAAGTTTTATACTCGATTTCCAGATCCTCTATAGGAATTTTGACACATTCATAACTTGTCATCAGCTTTTGTTGAAAAACTCCCTCCTTTTCACGGCACTTGTCCATTTTTAAACGTGGTAAATTCATAAATTAAAGTATCTAGTCAATTTAAATGTGTCTGGTCAATTTTGACCTGATAGACTGACACAAATTTTAAAATGGGCAAATATTATGAAACAGAGAGTATGCTGTGATTAGTAACTGCTTTAGGTGTATGTTTCCACAGTAAGCTCCAATTAGCTCTTATAAGCTGGACCCAAACCATAAATTGGGAATGATGTAAATTTGTGAGATTCACAATCCTCCGCCGTACTCTACCTATGTATGATAACCAAGTTTGAGAATCTGAGCACAAAGTTACATGTGTCCCAATTCTCGTCTTGATTAGTAAGGATTAAAATCAACATGTACGGATATGTTTGACTTTTATTTTCATTGTACTTTCAGTTAGAACAATATATAATACCACATTATTTTCTGATTTAGTTACTGTTTTTAGAGATATTGCGGAGGAAGGATCGAAAGCAATAAATTCCTTCCTACGATGGACTCAAAGTCGATTCATTATTCTTTACTAGTACGTGAACTCGTGTAATGCGCTGAATTTTTTTAGTTGTAAAGTTTATCACCTTAAAATAGAATTTTTGGTGTCAACAAAAGTAGTCATGAATGTCATAAGATGTAATACAATAATGAAATTTTTATTTTAAATTTGATGTTACACAATATAGTATTTCATACGAAAGTAACAATTGTAATACCTCCATACACTTAAATATAGTACCTCATTTAGCAATAAAAGAAAGTATATTATTAGAATGCAATAAAATAATATATTGCATCATATTTTTACGATTATATATTTGTTGTTCATTGATCAAATCACGAAGAATATGTACTTTCTATTTTATTAATATCTAGCGTTTTAACCTCGCACGAATGATTTATATAGTCTTAATTTAAATTTATATATATATATATATATGTATGTATGTATGTAAAGAAATTAATATTAAATTTATACACTTAATTACAAGATTTAAATGTTTGCTCTGACGTGAATATGTAGAAATAAAAATTGGTAGGATAATTCAATTGAAAAATTTTATAAGATAAAATGATTACTAATATATTTGGTTTTCTCTAAAGAGGTTATGACTCAGCAAGCATTATTGAGTCTTAACGAGTGGTTGCTTGTTATACTTGTTTAGCCATTCGTGAGTTTAACCTTCTTTTCATTCATCTAAAAAAATGTTTTGCATTTCCTGTGCAAATTAAGTAATCCTTACATTCTCTTTTAGGGTATAGGGTTTTCATCTATTTACAATCAAACAACACAAAAAAGTAAGGTAAACAAAAAAAATATTTTGGTAAATGTATAAAATGGTTTGAATTGACAAAATTAACCCTAAATAAAAAAATAAATTTCTATTCATTGTTCTCCTCATATCTTATTATAATAATAAATGTTCCACTACAAATTAATGTCTCACTGCAATTAGATTAGGGGTAAATATGAAAGAAAATAATTAATGTTATTTGACAAATAAAAAAGAACTGAAGGAGTATATAGTTGACATCTCTTGTGCACATTAAGTTATTTGGCATCTCTCATGCAATTAATTTGATTTACATCTCTCGTGCAAATTAAATACTTCTTTCATACATTTTTTATGGTTAAATCTATCCATTCAAAATACCAGTCATTCATTTTTCCTTAAAAAATTTATTCTGAAATTTCAGTTATGTGTATATAATAGAGAAAGTCTTTTACCAAAAGAGAAAGTCTTGAAAATAACACTTTCTTCTTTTTTCAATGTATTTTTTTTGAAAATTAAATAAGGTTACTTTAATAAATTTGTTTTAGCATTTATCTAAATTAGCATGTCCAGTGCAAATTAAAGTATTATCCATGCAATGTATACATTAGTTATCTCCCATTTAAGGTATAAACATTTATAACAAAATTATTTTGTACATAGTTCATATCACTCGTGCAATGTAAATAAATTGTAATAACTTGTAATATAAACTTTATTAAGATCTATTAAAATTCATCATCACCTACGTCATGGAGCTATTCAGTCTGATATTTATTAATAAAAGAATAAATAAAATTTTTGATAGATTCTTAAGATATATAATTTGATGTGTATAAAGCTATTGAAATGGGTTGAACCCGATGAGCTAACTTGAATGACCCAAAAATATGGATGGGCTGGGGTGAAGAAATATGAAGAAAAAAAATTGAGCTTACTCGACTTAATCCAACCTGAATTGGTATAGCTTACTTTGGGCCGGACTAGCGATGGTCTGAACACCCTTTTCAGTATATATAGAAATAATAATAATAATATTATGTGTATTTTTTTATTTTTTTTTGCCCTTACATGTACATTTATTCAATAAGTTTAAATATTAGCGAACCCTCTAATATGGAGGATATTAATAAAGATATAAGTGAACATAAAATGTTAGTGAATAGAGGGAAAACTCACAGCTACTGATTTTTGAAGCAATTTACCTAATGTTTTAGACTAGAACAACTACATTTGTGTAAAATTTACTCTTGTAGATTTAGTCCATCAAATTTCAAGTATTTGGCCCCTAATGCCAATGGTTTGTGTTTCTATTAACTACCAAAAAAAGTGTTATAGTCTTGTTAAATAACTTACATTAATCAACAGATAGTTACAAAACTTTTGTAAATAGCTCAAGTATGTTATACTTGACTGATTAAATTGAATGTAAAATACATTTCCATAATTTCCTTTGTTATATAGTCATAGACATATTAAAACATTTGACACTTGAGGGTTAATCCAAATCAACTCAAAATTAAGTCAAAATAATCTCAACATTATATAAATTAGTTATTTTATTTTTAGTCAATAAAATTTAATTGCACATTATTATCAAACTTTATCAACTTTAAATTACTCTGTGTGTGTATAAGTTGGAAAAACATTGGCCCACTGGCTAGCCTGAAAATGACTTGAATGAAAATGAGCTAAAATTTTACTAGTTCGAAAATAACATAACTCAAAATGGCCTAGTTCAATATGGCCCAACTCGAATGGGTCAGACCAGCCTATTTTGACTTATATATATATATATATATATATATATATATATATAAGTGTAAAATATAAATATACAATTAACTATTGTATGATTTAAAATAATTAATATTAAAATTTAATAATAATAACATGTCTAATAATTGAGAAAAATTGGCTGGGTGCAAATAATTGAAAAGTCAACAAATTAAGGATTGGTGTGAGTGAACAATTTATTTAAGTGATTATGTAAAAGTTGTACAATCAATCAGAAAAAAGAATACAATTTTTCACTTCTAAAAAGTTTTAAAAAGAAAAGTTATAAATTGCCATCCCATTTGAGGTATTAACTTTAGTAACAAAATTGTCCTACTAAAAATGTATTTATTTTTTCATGTAAATATTAAAAGATCTTCATCGCTTGGTTTTTTAAAATAGTAAATTCAGGATATTTTTATAAATAAAATCTATAAGATACAAATTTTAGTTCTCATGTATATTTCTCAACAACGATAATGAAAAATAGGTCAGTGTTGAATTTGCCAAAACTTTTTGGTACAGTATGGATGAGTAAGCTTTTACTCCTGATACTCACTTATTTCTAATTATTTTATGAATCAAATGTAATCAATCTCAAAAGGAATCATTACAATTTGATTTTATATTATACGATTCAAAATGATCTATATGAAACTTTCACATTTGGGTTGATTTTGAGCGGAAAAAAAATTAGAAATCAACATTATAAGTATTGCATCTGTGAAAGAAAACCGAAATTGCTCAAAACAATTTTTACAGGGAATGGTAGATTTATCAACTAGGTGAAATTATGTAATTTTTTAAAGTAACTATTACTCCTCTCAACAAATTTTATACTCCAATGTCACGTACGTGTACTTTTCTTCAGTTGATATGAAGGATATTTTGCTGACAATAAAATCTTGAGAGGCATTAACAAGGAACCACCACAAATTTGTTGTGTCAGCTATTTTAAGGGGCACAAGTTTCTTCCTGAAACTTTTACTGTTCATTTTACCTTTGCTAGGCATTGCGTGGCTGGGGAAAAAGCAGAACCGCGTAGCACTCCTTGACGTTGATCAAAACATGATCAGCACTATGGCTGCTATGGTGTCATGTGTGGTTCACATTTGGACACGCAGGAAAGATTAGTAGTAAGGGATACAAGTCACATTTTATATTTAACAAAGGTCCAATATTCCACAAGTGATTTAAATTATCACACGCAACCTGTAGGTGCCTAATGTTTACTTTCCTGTTAGTTTGTACTATCAGTCCATTGGAAATGACTGGTAATGTATATCTTTTGTCTCATAATTGTTTTACTGCACACACTACCTACAGGCCATAGCTTTTGACATTTTGGGGAAAATTACTTTTTTGCTGTGCTCCATACGCTGGTCCATTACATCTCATTTAAATTATACAATTTGTTGAAGTTGTTTTTAGTCCTTTCATCTGAATTTTTAAAATTACAAAACTTTGTTATTTAAAAGTGAATGATTGTTGGGAATGCTAATGTATAGCTTTTGCCTCATAACTAAAGCACTACACACACTAAAGTCCATAGCCTTTTCTCATCGACGGGAAATTTCTTTTTTACAAAATAATAGCACTGCCACCAACTACTCCGTGTGCACACACTCATCTAAGATTTTATTGGAACTTTCACATTTAAGAAAAAAATTTGTCCTCATCTTTATAATTATTTAGTCAGTAATAAAAAAGGATCAAATGTTCAATCCAAAACGGAGTGTCATGTAAAATTATGTCATTTTCAAAAGTAAATCTTACTCCTCTGAACAAATTTTATAATCCGTGTAATGTATAGTTTACATTGTATATCTTTTGTCTCATAATTGTTGTATCTGCACACACTACCTACATACCATAGCTTTTCACATTTGATAGGAAAATTACTTTTTCACTGTCATGAATTCTCCATACGCTCCATACTCTTAACTAAGTTTATATGTAATAAAAAATTGTACTGACACAAGGACCATATGTCATATCCTTGGCTTTCAATATATAGATTTTCTAGATATTTCGTTATGGTTCTTTTGTTCGTGCAAAAAGCACTGTGGCCGAAGGTAAGCTGAAACATGACTAGATTACTACAATTGAACCTTTGACTCACATTTGGTTAGCCAAGAATTATAAACTCTGGGGCCCACACATGTATTAGATATGCTAAGTTCATCTTCCACGAGTGTTTTAATTTGTCACGCAACCTGTACCTATGCTTAACTTTCCTGTACCTATGCTGTACTTTCCTGTTACTTTGTACATATGCTTTAATTTCCTGTTACTCCTTACGTCTGAACTCCTCACCTTTACATCATGACAATTGTATGTTGGAGAAATTTAACAGAGCAACACAGAGACTATGCCACCAATCAGGCCGTTACTATGTTTTAACCTTTTCAACTTTTCATTTTCCATCAGTGATAAGTCAATTGCAGCTTAAGACACGCAAGAAAAAAATGAAGTAGTAGTTGTGCTTTCCTGTTAGTTTGTACTTAGCTTTTGCGAATGAGCTGAATCACGACACACACTTAGGAAAACTTTGATTTTCACAATTTGAAAAAATTTAATGGAGCAACACAGAGGCTATAAAAAAAACAGGAAAGCCTTACGTGTGCAGTTTTTGAAATTAATGTGTTGGTCACATAATACCTTTACATATAATATGTTATTGTTTTTTCATTATATTTTATCTAATGTACTATTATTTATTAGCCCAATATGTTTTGTACATTTATAAACATCATTGATTACAGTAAAATATAGATACTAACAATATGCATCATTCATAGCCTATATATGTTGTACACACATTAATCATACAAACCTAAGGTAGCTTCATGTAATTAATGCAATGATGATTTGGACTATATATATTGAACCTGACGTTGTCATCATGGGTTGCAAAACTAACTCCTTCGGCCAAATACTAATATCTGTTTTCCAAGAGTTGCTGAAAAAAAAAAGTGGTTGTTTCAATATATCCCATTTTTGGAAAATATGAATAGTGTTCCTCAGCAAAACGGTCCATTGCCATTACTCCCACAAGATATTGTAGAAGATATTATATCAAGAGTTGATGTTTATATGATGGGACGATGCAGATGTTTATCAAAATATTGGTACACATTTTTATACCGTGTTGATTTTGTGAACATAAGCGTATACCACTAGTCATTAAAACCTAAAGGAAATACTGTACAAAATATATATATATATATATATATATATATATATATATA
>QANU01054677.1:11706-37621 GCA_003254905.1 Nissolia schottii
ATGCGAGGAATTATAGCATCAAAAAATATTTATTTAACATTCCAACAACCGCAAGTAGCTACATCAATTCAATGAAATTTCAGATAAAAACTGCAAAATGTTTCTGTCAATTTCAATGAGAAATCGAACTTAGTTCTAGGTCCTAAATTTCGGCGGGTTCGACAACACCTTATTGTTTATTTCAAGTCTCACAATTGCCTTCTTCAAATGGAATGTCAAGTTTAAAAATTGTTAAAAATATTTATCATTTATGAACACCATAAATAACCGACCATCTTTCTCCACCCTTCCATTATTACTCTCACATAGAGACTCACTCCCATAATTTTCTCCCACATGTCTACCCCAAACCTCAACCACCGGCCGGTGATTGGGATCCTGAGCCACCCGGGTGACGGGGCATCCGGCCGCCTTAGCAAGGCCAACGGGGTTTCAAACATCCCGGCGTCCTACGTCAAATTCGTGGAGGCCGGTGGAGCGCGAGTTATTCCCCTTATCTTTAACGAGCCAGCTGAGAAACTTGCTCAGGTATATTCACGCCAAATGCATGTATGATATCACATTAAATCTTTAATTTTAAAAAAAAAAAGAGTTCTGCTACACGTACACCAAAAACCATACACCATACATATACCTCGTACTTATATACATAAAGTTTGTGTTTTAACTCATGTAATGTTTGTGCACTTAATGAGAGTATCATTTATAAGTTTGTAATGTTTGTGCACTCGTGAGAATAAAATTTGTGCATTGTTAATGGTGTATGTATGGGTGTATGAAATTGAGTGTACATGTAGCATTTTTGAAAAAAAAAAATGAGAAAAATTGTTTAGTTTCTTCATACCGGAGTGACTGTGACTAGAGCTGAGATGTTAGAGAATCCAGATTATTTAATTTGCTTATGATGAAAATATTTATGTGATTAATTATATATGATGCTTAACCCACGAGTCCGCTAATGATGATCACCTTTTGTTTTTCCACTCACTGCAGAAGCTCGATTTGGTCAATGGGGTGATCTTTACTGGTGGATGGTCTAACACTGGTTCATATTTCCAAACCGTTAAGTTGATTTTCAAGGTATATATGTGTGTGTTTTTGATGTTTTCTCTCTTCAGCTGCTTAGTAATCTATACTGGGATTCTACAATTTTTTTAGTTATGATTATTCATTCACCTTTATTTACAATTTTTTCTTTTTGGTTTCTTAAATACTCTCATGGAATAAATACCACATGCAACTTAATTAATCAATTTGTGATCATTTTTATAATTAAATTCATCAAATTTTGTTATCATTTTATGTTCTATATGATTGTAAGAATTTTTTCATTAGTTAAATCATTAAAATAATCAACTTATAAGAGGTTTAAAGATTTGCGGACTATTTAAACTGATGATACACATTTCTACAAATATTATATTAATATATCACATTAGATCATAATTTATTAATATATCATATTAGATCATGAAATAATAATAAAATTTAATGAATTTAATTATAAAATTATCAAAAATAAATAAATTAAGTAACATAACGTATTTTCCACTCTTAGAGTTTTTGAAAAACCACCCTTTTTTTACCCGTATTACAACCAAACTATTTTATGCTACTCTATTAAGCTATTTCAGATTTAAAAGTCGACTTAAAGCAGAGGCTAGTATGCATTAATTAAATATTTAAGTGTAATGTTGTTGGTACCCTTATGAAAATTTAGACTTCCAACCCTCATACTCATAAAAAAAAAAGTATGGGATCTGAACATCAAGATTGTAAAAAGACAAGTTTTTACCCAGAAAGATAAAGTTAGACTGAAATTTAAAAACATAAATTTTAGACTTACATATGTTGCTGGTTCTCGAAAAAATGTCTTAGATTTAGTTTAGGTATCCGAAAAAATATTTTTTTTTTATTTTGGTTTAAATATATTAAAAATTAAATGGTTTCAATCCCTACTGTTAGTGAGACTTTGTGGTTTTATTTACTGCCATTAGTGAGACTTTGTGATTTTATTTACTGCCATTAACCACTGGTGTGACTAACAAAATATTACATCAACAATGTCATGTAAACAAAATAAACCCACCCGATCAATAACTCATCACAAATCCAACTCATAAGTGATTTGGGGGGCAACTAGTCAAAGAGGGTTATGGGACAGGTTATAAGTTGAATGGGTTTATTTTGCTTAGAAAGCATTACTTACGTGACACTATGTTAGTCACGTCAACAGTTAACAGAGTTTCACTAACGGTAGAGATTAAAACCATGTAATTTTTTAGAGTTTTGTTACCCGTACACCAAAAACCATACACCATACATACACCTCGTATCTGTATACATAAAGTTTGTGTTTTAACTCATGCAATGTTTGTGCACTTAATTAAATATAGTTGAGAGTATCATTTGCAAGTTTGGAATATTTATGCACTGGTGAGAATAAAGTTTATGCATTATTAATGATGTATGTATGAGTGTATGAAATTGGGTGCACATGTAGCATTTTTTAATTTTTTATATATTTAGACTAAAAACTAAAAAAATATTTTTTTTAGGAACTTAAATCAAATCTTGAAAGTTTGTCAAGGATCAAAAACATATCTAAGCTTAAATTTTATATATTGTTAAAAAATACCATTTTAAATAATATGTTTACATGTATCAAGCAATAAGAGATATTTTTTTATGAGTGAAATACTAAATCCAAAAAGCATGTTAATAAAAATACAAAATAACAAGAAAGAAAGAGGAAAAATTACAAAAGTAACAAACAAATAAAAGTGTTAAAATATAACTAGTCATGAGTGTACACTGATAAAGTACAGAATGTAATCGTCTAATAGAGGGAAATAAAACAATGATCTAGGGCCTAGCTGTAAGACGCAAATGTTACTCGTGATAATGGGCACACTTGCAACTTGCAAATGTGATTATTGACTATCAAAATAAGTGTAATCGTGAACAAATAAGGTGAAGAATATATCATTGAAGTGGTTAAAAAAAATGAAAATGTAAAAACTAGGTAAAAATATTTTTTTAAAAGGTTTTCAGGGTTTAAAAACAATTTTCATAAGAGTTTATTTATTTTGAATTTTTGTATGATGTAACAAGTTAATTTTTGTAATGTAGAACCATAAAATAGTTAGCTTTTATGTTCTAAAACGAATTTTCTTTTTTTACAATTAGGATAAACATGTCTTTGCATAATAATAAAGTCACTGTCTTGACTTATAACATAGAGGTTATATATCTTTAAATCCTAAAAAATAATGTTAGATTGTGTACTCTTGTTCTCTCCAAATTATAATTAGGCTGCAGTCTCGTTAAGTCACACGTGCATGTTAAAACTTACCATCAAAACTTACTTGTGTCCGATTTATCTGTGCAGAAAGCTCTAGAGAAAAATGATGCCGGAGACTATTTCCCAATAATTGGTATCAACTTAGGTGCTCAACTTATAGTAACGATCGTAAGCGAGGTAAGTTACATCTTTCTTGTGATTTTATGGTCTAATTTTGTGAGTTTGGAAAGCCATGCACCCTTCCAAAAAGAGGGAAATTTTGAGGGGGGGATAAGGGTCACTTGTTATGGTCTCACTCTTTCCTATTACCAAGAGTAATTTACTTCAGTTAACCTTTCAAATTATTCATAAATAATTAAGGTGTGTTTTTAACTCGGCACATAGAATTAACCTTTTTTATCTGTAACAGGACAACGGCATTCTTGAAGAATTTAGTGCATCGAATCTTCAAAGTACTCTTCAATTTTCGGAGAAAGCAAATAATGAAGGAACTCTATTTCAAAAGTAAGCAGTCTTCATCCATCCCTTTGAAGGGATGTTATGAAGTTAATTGGAAGCTGGACTTTGAACTTAAATTGTTATTTCATCAACCACTTCCATTTTAGAATCAATGAATTTGTTGAATTCAATTTCTAGGTTCCGTAACATTTTTTTTTTAATCCGTAGAATGAGATAAAATGCAATGCAAGTTAATGCTTTAATTAATTATTCTCTCATTCATTCAGATTTCCTCCAGACTTGTTGAATAAGTTATCCACAGAGTGTCTTGTCATGCACAACCATAGCGTGAGTTTTATTAGTTGTCTAAATGTTCTTTATGGAATGTTTCTATCGTTGTTGTTTTACCTTATAAAAATCTGAATTACAATTATCTATTTGACATTCAGTGACGTAATTTTCAATCTTAATTTGGACATGACAGTATGGCATATCCCCTATAAAGCTTCGCAGCAATGCAAAGTTATCGAGCTTTTTCGAGACCTTGACCACATCAAAGGATGAAAATGATAAGGTACATTTAATCTTTGTCTCTTCAAAATAAGTTACACCTATTAGCAGAGTCAAGAGTCAAAATTTATACCATCGAAGCTATGATCATGTGCTTCAGGTTTTCGTTTCAACGGCACGTGCAGTGAACTATCCAGTGACTATAGTCCAATGGAATCCACAGGTGATCATAAATTTTCTTAACTTTCATGTCATGCACCACTTTCTAGTTATTTATTATAACTCATTCTTATTTTCTAACATACTTTACTAATGATACGTGGCAGAAAAATTCCCTTTGAATGGGCTCAATCGGTAGAAAATCCTCACACTGAGGATGCCATCAGGGGAACCCAGTCTACAACAAACTTCTTCATCAGGTTAGGACTCATAGTTTGATATTATATCTCTTTATAATAACATAATAACTTAGACAACTCTTTTATGCGCGACCACTTAATTTTTGTGGGGTCCGTGACAAAATGATTTATGAACAACCAATCCATCATGAATTAGATATAAATCCAATAAGACAGTTCAGAATGTATAATAACTTGTGATGAACCAAATTTATTAAGTGTATATATATATATATATATATATATATATATATAGACACACACACATAATATATTAGATGGTTAATGAATTATACACAACTTAATTTGGCTCCATCTAATTGTAATTAACATACCACTTTTATTTTGTGGATATGGGGTCCAGTGAAGCTAGGAAATCTTCGAACAGACCAGATGCTAAAAAAGTGAGAGAGAATCTCATCTACAATTACAATCCTGTCTATGGTGGCAAGGCTGGGTAAGCTAGCCCAACATGTCTTTATGACTATGTTATAATTTGTTTTTCACATAAAGCTACTCGTGTTGAATTTTTTTTTTCCCCTGCTACCTGCAGATATGGATATGATCAAGTTTATCACTTTAAATAATTTCTCCAAATTCCAGAGGAGTCCATGGATCTGATTTTGGGTAACATGTTAGTATGGACTACGGTTGTATGCTTGAGGAAATAAAATTGTTATGTACAAATATACAATGATGAGTGTAAGACGCTTAGTATTAAAGCAATGTTATGCTCCTTACCTTGGAAGCGTTTCAAATGTTACCACAATAAAGGGGGGGGGGGGAGATTAAAAATACACCTTTTTTGGACCATTAATAACAGGTGAAATAGGTTAAGTGATTAAATACATGGTGTAAAAGACATAGGTATCCGTAGTTAAAATTACAAACATAACATTTGATAAATTAATATCATTAATTAGGTATGAGAAAGGGAAGGAGCAAATAGATTGCTTCTTTGTTACATAACATGGTCGTTCCGGAACAAGTAACCATATTGGGTATTAAAAATTATTTTAGAATAAATTTAAAAAAATAGGTATTTTTTGGTTTGTGTATTTAAGTTAAGTGATGCCCTTCAAGTCCCACGTTAATTAAAATAACAAATGGAACGTAAACCTGTTAGGATAAAATTAAACAAGTTACAACAGATTTTTAGCCGTTCATTTGCTCACCACTTTTACTAATATTTGAAATCAAATATTGCTTTGCATGTGTGTAATATCATTTTTTACTTTATTTATACAATTTATTATTTTTAAAAATTTTACATCATCAGTGATTATTATTTAACAGGACATGTGATATATAAAAGGCTGTTTGGACAAAAGAAATAAATAAATAAGTTCACTTAAGTGTTCAACTAAAGTTCAGATGAACCTATACAACGTCGTGGTGCAAAGTTATGTGACCCACCAATTTATATTATATCCCTTCATATGAATTAAAAAATAAAAATAACAATAAACAAAATGACATGTAAGAGTGAACGGCTGTTTGGACAAAATAAATAAATAAATTCAAGTGTTCAACTAAATTTTAGATGAACCTATACAATGTCATAGTGCAAAGTTATGTGACCCACCAATTTATATCTATAAATATAAATTAAAAAAATAAAAGTAACACTAAATACTCACGACATGTGAGAATGAAAGATAGTTTTCACAAAATAAATAAAAAATTTAATAGGCCTAAATTATATTTAACCAACCAAATTAATTAATTAATTACTCATAATAATATATTTAGTCCAAAAATATGACTTTTACACCTTATCCGTAATTTCACCCAATTAATAGCATTTTATCGTTTGCAATTATATAAATGCCTCGAACTTGTTCACCCCTTACCAAACGTCGGACTCACGTGCACCACTATCCGCCATAGCCACCTCTATCATGTATAACCATCAGATCAAAATCCCCAAGTTATCATCAGTCAAAAATAGGTATACTTTCAATGTTCCTCTTTTTTGGGGAACATTTCAAACGCTTCCCCTTACCTTTGTACATAGAGTATTGGGCCTTTTTGAAATCAAGTAATTGCATGATTGAGGTTGTGGTGTGGTTTACAAAATGAGGCCATGCCTTAAGACTTTATAAAGAGAGTAGTAGATAATATGCACATGATGTAGTACGTTTTCTTTGGGATTATTCCCCTCCAAAGGCCCCCCCTCCCTCTCTCTATATATAAGGGAGAATGAATTTTTTCATGTGTAATTTTTATATGACAAAATTATGTTTAATATTTTATCATTAATTTTTTATTATTTATGTTGTGTATGAGTCCCATATTTTAAATTGACGATAAGAGATTACGCATGTTATTGTCATGTAAAAATTACACATGAGATGATCTATTCTCATGTATTTGACTTCCCTAAAGAGATTTACAGCAAATGCAAATGAAAATGAAATAATAATCATTAGTAAAAGAAAATAACTTTTTTCATTAAATATAAGCACATGAATAAATGTTTGGTTGATTAAAGTAGTTCTAAACTCGCTCCTCTTAAATAAGTTATTGAATTTGAGTATTGTGTATAAAAAGAAAAATTATCGTAAAGAGAGCTTTATCCTCTCAGTAGATTGACCTAAGTCGAGCTAGACTAAGTGAATTCAAATACTAGTGATTTTGATAATAAAAAAATTAGAGGCGAGAATTAAAAAAAATATCAAATCACAATTTATACATTCAAGTATTTTGGATCTATTATCTAAAATATGGAGAAATAGAATGAGATGTAAACTAAATATAAAATTCAAGTAAGTTGGATGAAATAAAGAAATAGTTCATATGCACTTTGTGATGAATATCACACAACTATAAATAGACCATGTTATATGAGATTGAGCATTGAAAAATAAAAATCTTAAATTTTATTTTAATATTACAGAGATTAAAATATTATGTCAGTTAAATTGATACAGTAGACAAGATATATAGGATTAAGAACAAATGTATTAATACAGAGGAAGTTAGGGTAACATTTATTTATTGTAAAAAAAAATGATACAACCTCACTTTAAGTGATCTGGACATGTATTAAAAAGTTTGTAAACAATCTGATAAGGTGAGCGTAATTCACACCAAAAAAAGGAATTACTCCGATTGCTTAAAAAGGAGGCCATTACTCCCATGACTCCTATCCTCCAGAAATGAATCGAATTTTAGGCTTCAGACAAATCAAATTGGGCTTGGCCTGTTAGCATACTCATTGGGCCAATTGGGCCGGGTCGGATCAGGGAAGGAGAGGTCCCTCTTATGAGATGATGCCTCCTACTGTTAGCATTTCAAGGAAGCCACGACGCCGCCGCCATGCTTTTTCGCCCCTCCGCATTCGAAAAGAAGCTCGCCACAACATGCGTGAAGAAGCACAAGATGACGTCGTTTCTGGCACTGCCGAGGGTGAGCCAGACGGTACCCATAATAATCTTTATGTAATAAAATAATCGTCTCATGCCTACTCTAAAATGATATTTAATGATTTTTTAAATCTTTTGTTAAATTATTTTATAAATAATTTTATAAATAATTTTGTAATATTTATAAATATAATTTTCATAAATAAAATATTTTACAATCCTATATTGTGTTAATTTGTGAGTGCTGAGGGTCGACTTGTGTTATCGTTTTCCTCCTTTTATTGGGTGTGAGAATGGTGTACGCTTTTCTTAGCTGGGATATTAGGGCTGTGAATAGGGATGTCAAAACGGTCGGGCCCGGCCCGTTTAGGCCTGCCCGTTAAGACCTGTGGACCTAAACGGGCCGAGCAAAAAATATGCATATTTTTCTGTTTATGGTTCGTCTGCGGGCCTAAACGGGCGGTACCTGTTTATTTTTTTAAAAAAATTAAAAATTTTAAAAAATTCAAAAAATTCAAAAAAAATATTTAAATTTTTTTAAAAAAAATTCACGGGTAAACGGGCCAGCCCGCGGGCTGGGCTTAAACGGGCCGGTCCAATTTTTTTTTCAAATTTTCGCGGGTCTATTTTTTGCATGTAAAGCCTATCCATTTAACAGAGTAAACGGGCCGGGTAAACGGGTCAGACCCATTTTGACAGCCCTAGCTGTGAATAAGTCATTGTCAATGATCTTTGGATCACATGATTTTAATCATTAGATCACATGATAATCTTTTATAGCTTGATATAAATGAATTTATTATATTATTCTCTTGAGAATAATATGAGTACTAAATTATAAATACCTAAAATTAAATAAAATAATAAATTATGAATACTCAAAATTGTTACAAGAGTAGTTACATTCGCTTCAAGGGATGTAAATAATATGATTCATTTGCTTCGGGGAATGTATTCTAATAAAATTTATTTGCATCTGAGAATGTAAAATAATATGATTCATTCACTTCACGAAATGATCTTTTGATACATTCACTTACGAAAATATGCAATCTCCTTAAACGAAGAAATACTCATATTTTTTTAGACAATTTTGAGTAACAAATATGTATTTGTTTCAGGGAATGACTATTATTTTTCTTAGGTATTATCATTAACTTTTGTGAATGATTATATTTTCCTAATAGTTATGTATTTTTATAGGTATAATTATCGCTCACTTCTAGCAGTGATTATATATTCTCTACCATTCACTTCTGATAATAGTTTTTTTTCCTTAAAAAAGAATCAATGTACAATTATCATTCACTTCATGAAATGGTTGTACTACTTCTATTCAATTTAAGAAATAATTATATTTTCTTATAGGTATCATCAAGGTTGTCAAACTCGAGAGTTTAAGTAAACTCGTGGAGTCTCAGCAAACTCGGATCGTAAACTCGACTCGTAAACTCGTATGAGTTTACATACGTAAAAAAATATGTTATAAGCAATATAATTAGGAACTAAACTTAATTAAATAATGTATTTATAATTGAAATTGAATAATGTTAACTTTAAATTAAATTAATGAAAGACATATCATAAAATACACCTTAATGCATGACACTTAGTGGTTATGTCATACTTTATTCAGTATATGTATTATTTTATAGTTCAATAAAACATAGCTCAATTATGATAAATATATGAAATTAACAAAATAAACTCAATATACATTATCTAATATAAACAAAGTTAGGTAAGTATCTAACAAAGTTACAAAATTTGTACATTTTGAGGTAAACTCGTAAACTCGGAGGTAGATTTTAACTCGTGAACTCGCTAGTAGAATCGAGAGTTTACTTAAACTCGTACGAGTTTACCAAAAAAGAGTTTACATAAGTGTTAACTCGTTTTTGTGTAGTAAAATCGTAAACTCGTAAGAGTTTAAGAGTTAACTCGAGAGTTTAACAACCATGGGTATCATTACCATTCACTCCAAGAAATGATTCTATTTTCTTATTAGTACTATTACCATTCATTTCGGGGAATGATTATATTTTCTCATAGATAATATTACTAATCATTCACTTCTGCAAATAATATTAAAGAGAGAAAGAAAATAGACTAATATAGAAAGACATTGTATTGATTCACTTCAAAAAATATAAATAATTCTATTTTCTAATATGTATCATTACCATTAACACCAGGAATGATTCTATTTTATTATTGGTATCACTACCATTTACTTCAAAGAATGATTCTATTTTCTCATAGATAATATTACTAACCATTCACTTCTTGGAATATATTGAAAGAAAATAAAAATAAAAATAAAATAATATAGAAAGACATTGTATTGATAAAATTAAATAATAAAAGAAAAAAAGAATAAATAGAAGTAATAAACGAAATTATGTAAAAGAAACAAAAAAAGACTATGACATATCCCTAATCCCCCAATTTAGTCTTTCTACATTAACTGCCATGTCACACGACGTCGTTTTCTTCATGACCCCATTTATCTGAAAAATTGGATAAACAACTTTGCCACTAAACTCTCAACATTGTTGAGATACAATGTTGTAATTATCATATTTATTTTATACCTGAACTGTATTACTAATTAATGATTCAAGAAATCTAACTTTTGTTACTTATAAGAGTTAAACTTAGTACATCAAGTTAAATAAACAAATACCATTATCACTAAGCTACCAATATTATTATGTTATTTTGTTGCAACCATTATATAGATTTTATACATGAACTGTGTTATTGATGAGTTAAAAAATTCAATTTTTTATTGAAAAATGAACAAATAAAAATTTTAATAGGCTTAAAATAACTCTAATAGAGTATCATTAATGAAAATTTTATTTTGTTAATGAAAAATTAATAAATTTAGCTTATTAATAATATTGATACATTAATATTCAGATTAATCCTATTAATATATTTTTTTAAAAAAATTAACAATAAACTTAACATGAACAAATTCATGTTGATAATATGATATAAAATAATAAAGATAAAAGAGAGAAAGAATAGGAAATAAAGAGTTGAAAATACATAAGATCGCATCAAATCTCTACCAGATTAATATATATATATATATATATATATATATTTATTTATCTAATAAGACACTTATTGAATTAAGATAAAGATATCCACATATAATAATATTTTGGAACAATTATTTTATTTTTAATCTCTAAAAAGAAAATTTCTAAAGGAGCTAATTATTTTTCTAAAATCACATAAAAAATAATAATATAAATAATTTTAATATCTTCGTTGCATCAAAAATTTTAATCGCTTACATCTTTAATGTCTCCTTAATGAGTTCCCTAAACTTTTCCCAATAATAATAATTTACCAGGGGCACTGATTAAAACTTTTTCATTAGCCAAAAGTACTCCCGACTCCTCTTTTCCCCTAAATCAACCAAATTGGGCTTGCAATTCCTCAGTCGCTTGCTGCGTCATCTCGTGGATCACAGGTGAAGCCACCACGCCGCCGTCCTCCTCGCCGGGGCCGGTGGCGTTCTGTCGAGTTCCTCCCTCCGCCATCCTCCTCCGTTTCGAGTGCATCAGTGGCCGCCATGGCACCCGTTGCCTCCAGAACAAGGAACCGTCTGAAAGCAGCCCGCAAAAACTTGCCGGGAGCAGCAGCAGCAGCAGGCGACGGCGTTTTAGGCGCCATGGCCACCGACCGCATCAGCGATCTCCCGGACGCCGTTCTCTGCCACATTCTGTCTCTCCTTCCGGCGAAGCAATCCGTTGGCACGAGCGTTCTCTCCAGAAGGTGGAGGCCGCTGTGGACATGCGTCCCCGTCCTGGAACTTTACCGCAAATCGCACGCCACAGATTCGAGCTTCGTTAGCTTTGTGACCTTGGTCTTGAGCAGCCGCGGCGCGCCCATCGAGAGATTGAGCATTTGGTGCGGCGACAACGATTTGGGAGATTGCGGCCAGGCTTGCGTCGACGCTTGGGCCTCCGCGGCAATCTGCAACAAAGTCGAGGAGCTCACGTTTTACCTTCCCGGGAATCTCAGCTTCCCCCGCTGCCTCCTCAGCTGCACCACTTTGGTGGCGCTGACAATCAATGCGTTGTGGGATGACGATAGCATTTCGGGCGCTGTTCATCTTCCCTCGCTCAAGTACCTCCTGATTCACGCCCGGTCCTTTGCGTGCTCTCATATAATCAATTTTCTCTCTGGCTGTCCGGTTCTCATGGAACTCCATCTGCTTGGATTCGACCTTTCTTGGGATTCGGTTCCCGAGTGCCTGCGGCGGCGTCTCCTCATAAACTTGCCTCGGTTGAGAGAAGCAACCATTGTTTTTACCAATGAACTCAACGAAGGTAATGACACGGAGTACTGGAAATATTACCTTTTCAACAAGCTGTGCAATGTTGTAGATCTCATTCTGTCTTCCACAATAATGCAGGTACGCATTTGTTTTATATGCATGGACCCTTATGTATGTGTGTGTGTGTGTGTGTGTGTGTGTTGTGCAAGAGAACAGGGGTGGCTCACTCTTCGACACTCATTTAATAGTTTGTTTTTGAAGTTTTGCTAACTACGATTTGATTCAATATCAAAATAACCTTTTTGTTCACCATATGCCCAATCGAACTGTGCCGAATATGTTTGTTCAAATGAATTGAAACTAAGTTTACAGGGAATATTAAACCGTGTATAGAAACTAGAAACTGCGATCCAAACATGCTAAGTCCATCATCAATTGAACCTTGAAACTACTATGAATACAATGTGTGCTTAAGGTATACGTGCTTAATTTCCCTTTTCAGTCACTGGTCAATGCTTCTATCAAAGAAATCCCAACATTCAACAAGTTAGCTCACTTGCAGCTGATGATCGAGGGGGCATTTTCTTGGACGTCCATGACAAGGTTGCTCCAAAACTGTCATCAACTAGAAGTTCTTCGCATTCGTAAGCTTACTCGTGATATTGTTATAGAGGAGCCAAGCTACTGGACGCACCCACATCCTGTTCCAACTTGTGTTTCTCTGCGCCTTAGATATGTGTGTTTTGTACAGTATGATGGGAGTCAGAGTGAGCTACAAGTTGTAAGATATTTTTTGAAGAATGCCAAAAACTTGGAGACGATGGAAATTTCTAGTGCTCCTACTTTGAATGCAGAGGCAAAGCTCAAAATCCTCAGAGACTTATCTGCCTTCCGAAGGTGCTCTGACAGGTGTCAGCTTTTGTTTGTCTGACAGTGCTTAGGCTTAGATATGTATGATTATATACTTTTTGTTCCTTGTTAGAAAGTTTGGTAGGAAGTTTAGATTAAGCATATGCTGATACAATATTAGTGAGGATTATAAATAGGTGAGTGGTTAGTGAATTGTGTAACTTTGGAGTCATTGGACTCTCCGCTATGAAATTATAGTCTCTCCTCTTGTAGATCCTTCATGCCTCTCTCTACCTATGCATATATTCCCTATCAGAAAAAGTTTGTACACGCTCAAGAAGGCAAGTTCTTCTATTAACTTAAATTGCTGCTTATGTTTATTGGGGGGGCACGAACTCATTTATCTGTATATTATTGCTTATGTAATTACGTATATTGAAGTTTCGCTCCATGTGTAGCATGAAGATCAGAAAAACAATGAAAGTTAAATTAGTTCAGCTGGTAATTATGTACTTCACTTAATTTAAAAGCTTTTATGTTTGATTCCCGTATTTGCTGCTAGCAACCCATATCAATCAAGAAAGTAATTTCAAAAATGGCCACTCTAACAGACTCAGGCCCTTTCCATTTTTGATACTATGTATTGCTGTAGAAAGTTGTATTGAAAACCTTGCTAGGTACACCAGAGTAACTTACTCTGCTTTTTCATCCCTAACGAAACAAGTTCAATCTTCAATGCACTGATCTTATAAGAGGACAAAGTCTTATATGCAAGGTCTATATTTCCTGTTCTGTCATCTCAATTGTCTCATCGCTATCATATACACTCAATTGCACCAGAAGATTTAGCATTTGTTCTTCCGGTTTTTCTCATCTGTTCTTCATTTATATTTGCAGTCTTTTCCCAGTCATGATCTAAACTATTCAGTTTACAATTCAGAGCCTATTTGTGAAGGTCTTTCCTTGACATTGAGGCCGTATAGTTTCCTACGATGTCCAACTTTGCAAGGTAGGAATTCTTCCAGTCCTCAATTCCTTTCGGTATGTTCGACCAAATTTAAAATGTGACAAACATGATCAGCAGTCAAATCATACAGTCGAGTTCACTTTAACATATAGTAGATTTTAGAATCCAAATTATTTTACTTATGATGAAGAAATTTATGTGATTATTATATGATGCTTGGGCTTAACTACACACTTTTTATTTTTCACTTACTGCAGAAGCTCAAGTTGGTCAATGAGGTGCTCTTTACTGGTGGGTGGCCTAAAGCCGGTGTATATTTCGAAACCGTTAAGTTGGTTTTAAGGTAATGTATGTGTTTATATTTTTCTCAAGAGATATAAATATTTAATAATGATTGAGATTTCCTGTATTTTATTTTTCATTTGTCATTTCTGAAATTTATAAACAAATAAAAAATTACAAAAAAAAAAAAAAAACTATATGCATGTTTCAAAAATTTTAAAGGATCCATCATCCATGTGCATTTTAAGGGTTCGGAGAAACGGTAAGCTTGCTGCCTTATGACCTGGAGGTTGGGTTCAAATATAGTCTCTCTATTTTGGTGGATAAGATTGCGAACATCTACCTTTCTCATAGTCCACTAGATGGAAGCCGTGTGCATTAGGCTGCATGCTCTTATGTGCATTTTAAAACTTTACTTTCCATCAAGTCTCTATATTATAGTGGATAAGATTGCGAACTTCTACCTTCTCTATACTATACTAGATGGAAGCCTCACGCGTTAGGCTGCATGCTCTTCACATGTGCATTTTAAAACTTTATTTATCATTGCCTTAATTTAATCTGTGCAGAAATTTCTTGAGAAAAATGACGACCTAGACTATTTGTATTTCCCAACAATTGGTATCAACTTAGGTTCTAAACTTATAGTAATGATTGTAAGTGAGGTAAATTATTTTTCTTGTGATTAATTTATTTTTCAATGTGTGACTGCGGAATATCACTCTTCATAAAGAGGAAAATTTGGGTAATAAGGGTCAGTTGTTATGGTCTAATCATTCTTTTCTACTAGCATTTACTTCAGTTAGCCTTTCAAATTATTCACAAATAAGGTGAATTTAACTTGGCACATAAATTAACTTTATATCTGTAACAGGACAGTGGCATTCTTGAAGAATTTAGTGCATTGAGTCTGCCAAGTACCCTTCAATTTTCGCAGAATGCAAATATTGATGGAACTCTATTTCAAAGGTAAGCAATCTTCATTCATATTTGTTCTCTGAAGCACTTTGAAGGGATGTTATGAAGTTAATCGGAAGCTAGACTTTTGAACTTAATTGTTATTTCATTAACCACTCTCATTTTAGAATGCATGTGTTGAATTTAATTTCTAGGTTCTATAACATGTTTTTTTAGCCACAGAATGAGATAAAATGCAATGCAAGTTAATTAATAGTTAATACTTTAATTCTTCTCTCTTTCACTCAGATTTCCTCAAGACTTGTTGAAGAAATCAAAGACAGTGTGTCATGTTTAGCTGTAGAAAGTTCTATTGAAAACCTTGCTAGGTACACTTTTCATCCCTAAAGAAACAAGTTCAATCAGCAATCCATTGTTCTTATAAGAGGACAAAGTCTTATATACAAGGTCTATATTTCCTGTTCTGTCATCTCAATTGTCACATCACTATCATATATACTCAATTGCACCAGAAGATGTTGCATTTGTTCTCCCGGTTTTGCTCATCTGTTCTTCATTTATATTTGCAGTCTTTTTCTGCTCATGCTCTAAACTATTCAGTTTACAATCCAGAGCCTGTTTGTGAAGGTCTTCCTTTGACATTGAGGCCGTGTTGTTTCCTGCGATGTCCAACTTTGTATGCTCCTCAACAACGCGAGGTGGGAATTTTTCCAGTCCTCAGTTCCTTTCTGGATGTCCTGGTCAAAGTTAAATTACGACTAATTGACACGATCAGTAGTCAAATCATATAGTTGATTTTAGAATCCAAATTGTGTTGCTTATGATGTAGACATTTATGCGATTATTATGTGATTCTTGACTACTCACTTTTTTGTTTTTCACTTACTGCAGAAGCTCGATTTGGTCAACAAGGAGCTCTTTACTGGTGGGTGGTCTAAAACTGGTTTATATTCAAATCCATTAAGTCGATTTTTAAGGTAGATGTGTGTTTATATTTTTCTCGTAAGCTCTATAAATATCTAATAATGATTGAGATTTCTGTTTTTTATTTTTCACTTTTCTGTCATTTCTGAATTTTATAAAAGATAAAAAAAAAAAGCTATATGCAATTTTTCAACAATTTTAAAGGATCCATCTGCATTTTAAAGGGTTTGGCGTAACAGTTGGGTTCAAATACAGTCTCTCTTCATTTGCAAACATCTACCTTCTTTATACTCCACTAGATGAAAGCATCGTGCATTAGGTTGCATGCCCTTCACATGTGCATTAACTTTACTTATCATCAAGTCTTAATTATGTCTGATTTATCTGTGCAGAAAGCTCTAGAGAAAAATGATGCCGAAGACTAATTCCCTACAATCGGTATCGATTTAGGTTCTGAACTATAGTAATGATCGTAAGTGAGGTAAGTTATCTTTCTTGTAATTAAATTATTGTTTAATTTGTGACTTTGGAAATTCACTCTTCTAGAAAGAGGGAAATTTGTGGGGGGATAAGGTTCAGTTGTTATGGTCTAATCATTCTTTTCGACTAGCCATAAATTGACTTAGCACATAGAATTAATCTTTTTATCTGTAACATGACACTGGTATTCTTAAAGAATTTAGTGCATCGAGTTTGCCAAGTACTCTTCAATTTTCAGAGAATGCAAATATTGAAGGAACTCTATTTGAAAGGTAATTAGCAATCTTCGTTCATATTAGTTCTCTGAAGCCTTTTGAAGAGATGTTATGAAGTTAATTGGAAGCTGGACTTTGAACTTTAATTGTTATTTCGTCAACCACTTTCATTTTAAAATGCATGTGTTGAATTTAATTTCTAAGTTCTCTTAACATTTTTCTTAGCCAAAGAATGAGAAATGCAGTGCAATTTAATACTTTAATTCTTCTCTCTTCCATTCAGATTCCTCAAGACTTGTTGAAGTCAAAGACTGAGTGTCTTGTACTGCACAACAATCCTCCTGTGTTTTATTAGTTATCTGAATGGTCTTCATTTTTTGTTTATAGAGAAAGGTTCTAATTTATAGAGATTATAAATCAAGCTTAAAGCAAATTCTTCCTAGTTCTATTAACATGAAATAAGACCAAAACTTAACAAAAGGCCATTCACTTGTATAAAATTAATCTACCTCCACTGCAAGCCTCTTAGCAATTATCTCCACAAGTCGTTGGCCTAAATGTCTTCTCTGAAACATCAGTTGAACATGCTTCTTTCCCAAGGCATACCTACAAAATTCAAAATATGAACTCAACCCATTATCATGTCAACAATTTTACAAAATATATAAAAATTTTAAAAATGTATATAATTTCTTTGCACTAACACTGTTAACCATGAAGAATTAGAGCCACTTCTAGAAAAATTCTACACAGGAGCAGAAAATCAAAAGCTCTCACTAAGAGCATCTAGAGCTTTCTTAGTATTTAATGATTAAATAGAATTATCTAGAAACCATAATAAAGTATATGGATGCTAGAAATTTCTAGTAAGTGAATGGCGGTGAATGTAAAGCCTATAAATAGGCTAGTGGGTGATTGTGTGTGTGTGCATAGAGACATGACATGACATGTAGCGTGTTGTGTGTGGTTGTGCGTTGAAGTCTGTAGGGGCTGAGCATGAGGGCAGAATCTGTCGATCTGAATGTTCTTCATGGAATGATTGTTTCTATCATTGTTGACTTTACCTAACAAAAAGAATCTAAATTACAGTTTAAAATTTTGAAATTCAGTGACATAATTTTTAATCATATTTTGGACACGACAGAATAGCATATCCCCCGAAAAGCTTCAAAGCAATGTGAAGTTATCGAGCCTTTACGAGCTCTTGACAACATCAAAGGATAAAGATGATAATGGATGAGGTATATTAATGTTACTGTTGTCTCTTAGAAATTACACCTATTTGCATATTCATATGCTCCCTCCGTCCCAAAGTTATATGTGGTTTTGGCTAAATCCACGTGTATTAAGAAACTTAAAGTAGTTTAAGAAAATTTTTATGAAACTTAAAGTAGTTTAAGAAAATTTTTATCAAATTATCTTTTAAGTGTTTTATGATAAAGAGAGAAATAGAGTATTGAAAGGTTATTATTTTTAAAATTTTAATAAATTAAAAGTATGCTTAGAAATTTAACAATAAATTTTACTTAGAAATGTGAGAATGATAAATAATTTGGGAAAAAAAATTTGATTAAAATGATAAATAATTTGAGACTGATGGAGTAACTTATTATCATCATTTTTAGTGTATTTGATATTTAATACTTGTGCTTCAGGTTTTCGTTTCAACAACACGCGGAGTGAACTATCCCGTGACTATAATCCAATGAAATCGAGAGGTGATCATAAATTTGCTCAATTTGCATGTAGTGCACCACTTTCTAGTCATTATAACTCATTCTTATATTTGAACATAACTAATGATATGGGGCAGAAAAATACCACTGAATGGATTTTTGTCAATGAAGAGAAGAGTAGAACTTGTCTATAGATAACTTACAAGATGATGGAACTGAAAAAGAAGAAATTGGAAATACTCTCTGTTTTTTTAATGTTAATGATAGTCCTTTTTACTTTTTTAAGTTTATTTATAATTTAATATATTTACACATAAAATATGTCTAAATACATTGAGTTATAAATAACACTAAAAAAGTAAAAAGTATTAACATTGATAAACGAAGGGAATATTCATAGAGTGAAAACGAGGAGGGGAAAAAAAAAAAAAAAACCAACGCGCCACAACGACTAATTAAAGGCGCTTTGCAATTAACGATAGCCACGTGCAGCACATGTCCAACAGCTTTTCATGTGAAAGAAAAATATTATAAGGAACTGAAAGATGTTGACATTTTATTGGTTAAGAGCAAAGAGGGGTTGGTCCCTTTGACTTGCTACAAGTGGTGGGTACGATCATTGATCCCTCCACGATGCGGTCTCACCGGACTCTGCTCCTCACCCTGCTCTTCACATCCTTTCTCCATTCCCACTCCTCACGGAGTGGCCTCCCAACGAGTCAGCAACATGACTCGGTGCTGCTGCTTCCGAGTTCTTGCCCCGCTCCCGACCCGAGCCTCTACCACCGGCCTGTCATCGGGATCCTGAGCCACCCGGGCGACGGGGCCTCCGGACGCCTCAGCAACGCCACCGGCGTTTCCAACATCCCGGCCTCCTACGTCAAATTCGCGGAGGCCGGCGGCGCCAGAGTCATTCCCCTTATCTACAATGAGCCACCTCAGAAGCTTCTCAAGGTATGTATGTATCAATCAGCAAGAAACAAAATTTTAGAAAGATAAGGATGGTCCTTCTATTGATATAAAATAGTGTGAGTTCAACTGTCAAGTATGGAATGATGCTGCCTCATTTTTGTCTTTTAATTGTATGGCTTTGGTCCATAGCCAGTTGACAGCTGTTTATCATCTGGTGTGTGAGCTTAATTGCTGCACTCTAGATTCACGCAAGAATTTAGTATGACTTACTTTGATAAATAAATTCTACAATTGTAGGCGTCTAGTATTTTATTTTTTATTTTTTATTTTTATATTATAATATGGAAAACTGCTTCAAAAGGGAACAAGTATTGAGTTTTGAACTGCCCCAATATATCAATGTATGATACGGCGTTTTTGCTAACTGAGTTCGAGGGGGGCGGGAAGAAGAGATGGTGATTCGAGAAAAGATTTTAGTATCCGAATTGGTTTGCTTTTGAGAGTGATATGGACCAGCAGATCTCGATGGACTCCATACTCTCAACTCTCGAGTCAGAATTATTGCAAAGTGAAAATGTGAGGGATCATTTTATTTTTAGGTAGCATTTTATGAATTACCTTTGAGAAATATTATTATTTTTTAAATTACTGATAATGTTACATTGTCGTGTTTTAGTATGTACAGATAATGTAACTTAAAATTTATATTATCCTATTTTACATAGTAAAAAGATTATGAGGTGATATACACATTTAACAAAAATACCCTGCAAATAATAATGAAATAAAAATAAATATCATAAACCTAAAAATAGATATAAATAAAAACAAAAGTAAAATAATAATAATTAATGTGTTGCATGATGGTGGTTGTAGCAATGGTGGTGGCGATAACACTAGTGGTGAGTGGTAGGTGGTGGTGGCTGGTTGGTGTTGGCAGTGGTTGTGGTAGTGGTGGTAGCGGCAATGGTGTGGTGGTGGGTGGTAGGCGGTGGCAATAGTTCTAATGGCAGGTGGTTGCGTTTATTGTGGGTTTGGCGACAATGGTTGCGGTAGCTGTGATGGTTGTGGCAATGGTATTGTGTTGGGTGACGATGGTGGTTGTTGTGGTGGTGGTAGTGACAAAGCTAATAGCAACGGCGGTGACATTAGTTGTGAAGGCGACGGTGGTGGCAACAACAATGGTGTGGTGGTGAGTGGTAGTAGTTGAGGTGGTTGTGATAGTGGTAGTGGCAATGGCTATGGTGTGGTGGTGGTTGTGGTGGTGGAGGGGGTGTTTGTGTTGGTATGGTTTGAAGTATTCTTATCATAACAAAATTTGAAGGATTACCTAAAAGTAGTTAGATATCTCATGGAAACAATTCACATTACTACTTATATAAAATATGGTGGATTATCTAAACAATTCACATCGTTAGTAATATTGCACAACCAAGCAAGTCAATGTGAATTGTTAAGTAAATTAAAAGTCACATTATTGATAATCTAAATAAATTATCCCGTACCAAATGTCCTCTCAGATGATTTAACAAAGCCTGCATATAATAATATAATGAGATCTGTTGATTCAATGTTGCATAATTCATTACTTAGCACTTTATAAGGAATCTCACTTTAAAATCTTAATCCGACACACCCGAGTATTATATATTGTGATGTGTTGATTAATTACCTCAATTTAAAATGTCTCTTGTCACATTGATTTTGTATAAACATTTAGCTAAATCTTTATATTATCACGTCAAAAAAAAAAAAACTAAATCTTTATATTATAAAATTAATTTAGTAATTGAATATACTTAGTTAAGGTCATTAATTGATAATTATAAAACTTAGTCCCTTCAATTTCTTTTTATTCCAAAACGAATATTACGAGCCTTGTGCATTGTGATGCTTGACCAGTTATGTTTTCTTTTTTATTTTTTTCACCTTGCAGAAGCTGGAATTGGTTAATGGGGTGATCTTCACAGGTGGATGGGCTAAAGAGGGTCTATATTTGGAAACTGTTCGCAGAATTTTTAAGGTATCTGCTCATTCTTTTTTAATGCTCACTCAATTAGCACGTAATAATTTTTTTATAGAAAGAAACAATTTTCATTCATAGAGAAGCCTAAGTCTAACGACACTTACAAATTACCACTTAGTAGTTAGTAATAGTATGAATTTAGAAGTTAATGTATTTACTTAATTTCAGTCATCATTTAATTATGCCTTACCATAAGAGTTTGACTAGAATGGTTGTGTAAAAAATGGATCAAAATTAATTCTTATTTAGAATGATTTACTTATCAAGTATTGTTTTGCTGTGCAGAAAGTTTTAGAGAGAAATGATGCTGGAGACCATTTCCCATTATATGGCATCTGCTTAGGCTTTGAACTTATATCAATGATAGTAAGCGAGGTAAGTTGTGCTTTTTATCATTTATGACTTTGTTAAATCATTAGATAAGGCATGAAGAATTTTCAAGAGGATTCATAATATATAAGGCCTGAGAGACTACAAGAAAAACAGATTTTCGGCGGACAATTCCAATGAAAAATTACAAAATCCGCTGCAAAATCAGTGTTCCTGGCGAGTTTTACGGCAGAATCGTGTAATTAGAAAAAGCCTCGACGGAAGTCAGTTTCCGGCGACTGTTCACCACAAATTTGTTTCCTGCAAATTTGGTCGCCGGAAATTTTCTGGCCGATCTGACCAGATTGGATTCTTATGTTACCTTATGAACATTTTCTTTTTATAATTCACAACACACCAAGGTAGAAAACTAGCCCCTGCATCCACATGGTAATTTTATTCTTTTCATCTATGTATATGTGAACATTTTGATCAACATTGGTGACATGTTCAGAACAGATTTGAAAGTTCTGGCAAAACATTTCAATCATTCATATACATATATATACATATATATATATATATATATATATATATATATATTTTGGCTTTTACTAATTTGGCTGTTCTTTCTTGACAACAGGACAATAATATTCTTGAAGAATTTAGTGCTTCGAATCAAGCAAGCACTCTTAATTTTGTGGAGAATGCAAATATCGAAGGAAGCATATTTCGAAGGTACACCATCTACTAAATGTGCCTGGAATTTTAACTTCTATGTGTTAAATTATTAGGCCCTTTAGCAATTTTTTTTTTGTCATTGAGTGAGATCTGCATGTTAACATTCCTTGCCATCTCTTCCCTGCAGTTTTCCACCAGATTTATTAAAGAAGTTGAGCACAGATTGTATTGTCATGCAAAATCATCATGTGAGTTTCATAATTTCAATAACTTATTTGTGTTGCATCAGCCTTTTACTGGATTTCACAGTTTGGAGTGCATAGAAATGTCATCCATTTGTAGCATATAGGTGCAGTGACAGTTTGGCATCTTTAAAAACAAAAAATAGTCACCTGGATGTTGTTTATGCTACCATCTTCATGTGTTTATGAAAAAGAAATATAGTTTTTATTCTTATGTACATTTTTGAGATTCAGTAACATAATTTTAATTAATTTTGGGCATGGCAGTTTGGTATATCCCCAGAAAGGCTTATGGATAACAAGAAGTTATCAGGTTTTTTTGAGATCTTGACAACATGTAAGGATGAAGATGAGAAGGTATAAAATGAAGCAATTCTCCAAAGCTTCATACTTATTTCCAACTCCCCTAAATATTTTTTGACACCTTCATAGTTTGTCATAAGCTTTTGTTAAACAAAAATAATGTAATCAGTAACTCTTTTAGGTGTACGTTTCCACAACGCGTTCTCGCAACTATCCTGTAACTGGCTTCCAATGGCATCCAGAGGTGATCCATAACATTTTTTGCTCTTCATTATTTCTTTCTATATTGTGAACTTCAATTGCTAAACAACATATAATTGCCTCATTCATTATTTTCATTAGCTTATTCTAATATCGGTATTTTCTAACTATGTAATATCCTTTGCCAATGATGTCCTAGAAAAATGCCTTTGAATGGGGCTCAGCAAAAATCCCACACACAGATGATGCCATTAGGGTAACTCATTCTGCAGCAACCCATTTGGTCAGGTTAGACTTCATTGTTTGATAATATCTTCATCCACTGCATTCTTCTCATGAAGTATAACTGATGCATATGTGATTCTAAGTAATCATTAGGTTACCTAATTAGTTAAGAGTTACAAAGATTAATTGATTGTATAATAGTGCAATGAAAATGAATGATGCTGCAACTTAAGCTTACTTACGTGAGATCTATTGATTATCACACATAGCTAACTATTCAGAAGTTCCATCAAACAACTTCTCCAATAAGCTGCCTTTTGCAGCTTCTTTAGAAGCCTAATGGTCATTGAGAAAGCTCAAACAAAAGTGAGATTCTTTGTAAAGCGAGAGAAAATGAGAGATTATTCGCCCTTGGATCATTTGGTTAGATCCACGTATAATACAATATATTGATCCAATGGTAGATAACCCTCACTTTCTTTTGCTTAATAAGAGATCTCACTTTATATCCATAAGCTCCAATAAGCTCTTACAAGTTGTATCCAAAACGCGCCTTAAGTATGTAATCCATTTTAATGTGATGAATGTTGTCATGCTTACTCTTTTATGCCTCCTCCCCACTGCCACTCCTTTCCCACTCTCCATTTCTACGACCATTATAGTACTTATTAATAACAACAACTAAGTCTAGTTTCATTATGTGAGTCAATTAATTACATGGATCAGACGACGTCATAATATCTTGTCATAGATCATGTTCGCGTATTATTAATTGTACTTGTCAACAAGTAATTAAATTAACATGCCACTTTCGTTTGTGGATATGGGGTCCAGTGAAGCTAGGAAATCCTCAAACAGACCAGATGCTCAAGAAGTGAGAGACAACCTCATTTACAATTACACTCCTACCTATGGTGGGAAAGCTGGGTAAGCTAGCCCAAGATTTCTTTAATTCGGACAAATACATTAATTTGCTTTGCTCATGAACTTATTGATGTTGTTGATGTTTTATGCTGCTTACAGGAAAGGATATGATGAAGTTTATATCTTCACATAAAAATGTATGGAGGAGCACTGGATGTTCTGTGATGTAATGAAATACCCCCAAACTAAGAGTTTTGTATTTGTTGGAATTCCAGTCCCAATTATTGCATGTGGTTGAAGATGGATTCTATAGATGTCAGCTGTTTGTGTGACTATGATTGTAGTAATCTGAAGAGGCACCAGGATTCTTCGTCAGGATGAATGATCTTTCCTTATTTGAAGAGATAAACTGAAGCAGGGGCAACGTTTTTCTGTCAAACCTGATTTGATAGCCACTCCTATTTTCATTACTTGCCAAACTGCACCTTAACCCCCCCCCCCCCCGGGTTGTCATCATATCAAATCTACTAAATGTCATTTTTGTTTCCTTACTAAATGTCATCATACTTCTAGTGAAACAAGTTTTTTTTTTTTCACTAGAAGTATCTCAAGAAGCCCATGTTCTCATGAAAACCAAATGTGCTGCGTAATAAAATTTCGAAAGAAAAGCATCATCGGGGATTAAAAGGATGGCACAGGCTTAGGAGACATGCTTAGGTTTTTGTTTTGCTTAAGAAAGAATTTCGTTACAATCAATAAAATGAAAGAAGATGCAACAACACCTTAGTATAAAGAGATGGGGCTCAGCGTGGGGTCACTCTATCAAAGGACATGGAAGGATAATAAATCAGCCAGAGAGTACATTTTACTATTTTAGTGATCTTGATAGATTGGTAAACTAATTAATTCATGAGATATTCTTATACAGGCCAACACAATTTTATTTATATCACTCACCACTTAATAAATTAGAATTTTTTTAGATATGACCAATATATAGAGTTATTATCCAAATAAACATTATTAGAAAAATCACTAAATACCAATGGATTTTATTGGCTGATTTTTTTGCCACAATTATCGGTGGATTTTTTATCTCTAATCCATTGGTAAGTACCTTTTTTGACTTTGTTAACGAAAAAGCTTACCGTTACCAACAAATATGTAATTTTCGTTGGAATAATGTAACAGCAAGTGGCTCCTATGTAATACCACTAGATATATCTGTCAGTAATTACTAAATAATTTTTAAAAATAAGAAAAAGTATTATTGATGGATATATCTGCTGAAAAATGGTGACTTTTTTAATAATTTTATGGTTTAGAGTTTGGGAGTTAAGGTTTATTAAATTTCTTGTTTATCTTATTTAATAAACAATCACAACATAAGCACATCACCAAAATTTGACATATGATGGGTCTAACAAATTATGAGAACTAAGTATACACCAAACAAAATAAGTTTCCACGCTTAATTTCTAAAATTTATCAACGATCAAGATAAGAGAGTTAATTGATTATAG
>QANU01054677.1:38019-75139 GCA_003254905.1 Nissolia schottii
CCTCCCCATCATCGCCACCATTGAGGCACCACACAACCACAATAAATATTTTTTTTTTTGTCTTTTTTTTAGTTTATTTTGGTTGTGAACTCAATGTTATTGTGATTTGAAAGTCTGATTGTGTTAGTGTGTTGTTTGATGTGTGATTTGGGGGGTATGATCTTATGATTTAGGCATAGTTTAGGGTTAGTATTTGTGTTAAGTTCAAGGTATGAGGGTTAGATTTAGGGTTAAGGTTAGGTTTAGGGTATGATCTAGGATATGAAGGTTTGTGTATGGTTTAGGGTATGGGTATAGAAGTTTGGGTATGTGTTAGGGTTGGAGTTAATTTGTGTATTTTTATTTTGTTAACTTGTGTATATTTATAATTTTTTAAAGTATGTATATTTATGTTTTTTTTTAGGATATCGCAGACAAACCATATTTATGAATTTTTTTTTTAGAAATTAGTTCTTAAATAATAAATTATAAACCATATTAACACTTGACATTCCTTCTTAGACTAAAATCTAAAAAAATAAAAAATTAGCCGCACCAAACACAAAATCATCTTTTGGTATGTCAACCTGCAGCATCGTATATGGTACTGATCAGTGTACAGCTTCTCCAACCGCCCAAAACGACACTCAACATTTCAATTCTCCACTCCTCACTCTCACTTCTCCGACATGCCAAACGACGCCGTTTGGGTCCTCTCCCTCATCGCCATCTTCTCCCTATGCGTCGTTCTCTCTTCCAAGGCCCACCCGACGATCCTCCTCCCGAGTCAACTCGGCCGCGACTCACCGATCTCGTCGCGGGCGAGTTGCCCCGCGCCCAGTCCCAACCTCTACTACCGGCCGGTGATCGGAATCCTTAGCCACCCCGGCGACGGCGCCTCCGGCCGCCTCAGCAACGCCACCGGAGCTTCCTACATCGCCGCCTCCTACGTGAAGTTCGTGGAGGCCGCCGGCGCCCGCGTCATTCCCCTCGTCTATAACGAGCCGCCGGAGAAGCTTTTCAAGGTAGTAAATATTATTTATCGAGCAGAAGCTACATCATCTTAGTGCTTTTTTCAAAGATTTTGCTAGTCAATTTTTGTGATTCAGTGTTTGAAATGAACGTTAAATTTGTGTTGAATGAGAGAAAGCGAAGATTTACTGATCCGATTAATTTACCAAATGTGTGGAAGAGGAGTTTGAGTAACTGGGTAATTAATAACAGAAACCTAATTAACTTTTAATAACTAACTAGTTGGTTATGTGTAATCATTTAGTCTTCCAGTGAATGTTTGGACATCAATTTAATCTTTGAATTGATGGCTATTTCGCACCAGGTAGGACCAAATTGATGTAAGAAATTATGGGAGGACTAATTTGATTTTCCGCATATATTTCAGGCACGGATTGAGCATTTTATTCGTTTATTGTGAACTGTGAATTCCATTGTCCCTTTTTTGAGAAGGGTGCTCAAAAGGTTAAGTTTTTAGAGTAAGTAAATAATAAAGTTGTGCTTTTTGGTGCTAGTGGGATTTATTGGTTGGGATTTGAAGGGAGCTTGAAGAAAAAAATTAGTATTGTGAATGTGATTGGTGAGATCCAGAATAAGAATAAGAATGAGAAGGTATTTTCGGGATAAAGAAAAATATATTTTAGAATAAAAGAAGACAAGTGTTTTAACCTGGCAACCTACTACCAAAAAAAAAACTTGGCAACCTACTACCAGTTACCTTTTTTTTTTTTTTTCAAAGAATAAATTATAAGTCTTTTAAAATATAGTATATGGTATTAAATTGCAAAAAAGTGGGGAAGGGGAAAAAATACTTGTCGACTTCTAACTGAGCTTCCCTTGGATAGGAAAGGTGAGGAAGGTGGTGAGATTTTAGAATCCAAGTTATTTGGATAATGCTCGGCAGTGGGAGACAATTTTTTAGAGTAAAAAACCTGCCTCTCTGTCTCTGAGTTGCTGGATTGTATGGCCTATGTAGAAACTTTTTTGATGTGATCCTGTACAAAGGGAGAGATGAATCTAATGGTGACAAATGAATGTATAAGTTTTATTTGTTTTTCTTTTTCGAATAAGCATTTGTATGTGTAAGTTTATAACATTACCCTGAATTATTTCACTTATGGTGTAGAACTATTTGTATGATTGACAACATTTTTGTACCCATTGCAGAAGCTAGATTTGGTAAATGGGGTTCTATTCACTGGTGGATGGGCTAAAAGTGGTTTATATTTTGAAACTGTTGGGAAAATATTCAAGGTATGTGATAATCCTGTTCTGATGCTCACCTGGCAATGTAATATGCATACTGATTTCAGAGTGGCTCGTATTAGAACTTAGAAGATTCCAACTTGCATTTGTTGGAAAGTCTCTCTGCTCCTTTTCAAACTAGAATTTGGAACATGAATAGTGGGTGTAGGAACTATTGTCTGACTTGATAGTGAGTGCTTTTGTTACTTGCTAGCAAATATTATTATTTTACTTTTATTTTGTTTTGCTAGATAGTTCGTTTCCAAGATTTAAAGGTATGCTTTTTCATATATGTAATTATGCAATTTAAAAATTTTATTAATCAAGTTTTATTTGTCATTCTCTGTGCAGAAAGTTTTGGAGAAAAATGATGCTGGAGACTATTTCCCATTATATGCCGTTTGCTTAGGTTTTGAACTTTTATCAATGATCATTAGCAAGGTAATTTAGCTTTCTTGTGGTTTTATCATTTGTGACTGACTTTGTAAAATTACTTTTCCAAATAGGAAAATTCTAATCTAAAGGCATGTCAGATACCTCCCTGCTAGCCACTAGCCAGGGGCCCAGGGTACTGTACTTGATTGATCTTGTAAATGACACATATAGACATTGGGTTTTAGCCACTATATGATACTTTTCTCCATAATTTGCAAAAATTAAACATTTATTATGTGATCTTATGTTGATTTATGTTGTGAAGATTGCTGCGCGTAATTTCACTTAGAGTTTAAGTTCACAGCACATTACATTAGGAAAATCAGCTCTTATTTCAGTTTGACAATACGTTTCAGTTGTATTGTCTTTTCTTTTATAAGTTTGGCTCTTCTTTTTCTTGATAATAGGACAATAATATTCTTGAAGAGTTTAGTGCATTAAATCAGGCTAGTACTCTTCAATTTGTGGAGAATGCAAGTATTGAAGGAACTGTATTTCAAAGGTAAACAATCTATTATAGCAGTATTTTTCTGAAGTTGCACTTTGTTCCTTTGATGGACATATTGTGAAGTTCGAAGTTGGGCTTTGAACTTAAATTGTAATCTCTCTCTCTATAGGTACTGGGCAACTTCGTTCCATTTCTCTATTTGTTTAATGTTTAAGTATGCACTTTTATGCCATAGAGAATCACCTGTCCTCTGAATTCCACGTACTTTTCTTTTCTTCATCTTAATAAATTTAATCTTTTGTCAAAAGAAGAACAAATGTTATCACCTTGTCTACTGGCCCACTTATTGAGGGCATGGGATTAATCTACAAGAGCAGTTTCTTGTATTGACACAGACCTAAAAATGTATAAACAGTCAATCATAAATGGGCCAGTTTAAGACCGAGAGGAGGCAATGAGTCTTTGAGTGTCAAAGGAAGAGAAGCCAGATGGAAATCCATGCCATGATTCAAGAAATTCTCTCTTTCCTGCATATTTCCTCAAGTCTGTGTTTGTACTAGAATTCTCTTCCTCCGCCATTTGTGTATCTGTTAATCATCCAAAAGTGTTAGGCTCTTTTATGTTTTATCATTTTTCTCAGAGAATTTGATATGCAGGTTAATATTCACTTTTCTCTTTCCTGCAGATTTCCTCCAGACTTGTTAGCAAAATTGAGCACGGATTGTCTTGTCATGCAAAATCACCGTGTGAGTATTATATTGCCAATGAATTCTTCTTCAAGACGAGGCTTTTACTGAGCTTCACAACTTGACCAGACAAATTGTCATTAATCAGAGTATTTAGCTGCAAAGTGAGTTTACCTTAAATTGGTCATGTTTTATACATTTACTAATATTTTTGGCCTAGTTTATGTGGTACACCTACACCCTATAAATTTGAATGCACTGTTACGCCACTGAATATGAGCCATTGGGTCAACATGGTAGATGTCGCCTTTAAAGATTCCCTACTCCACACTTGCCTTCCATTATATGCATAATTTTCATCGAAGTGGAAAGTTTTGAAGCAGCATTGAAAGGTTTACTGCAGATGTAGAGGCTCCTATATATATGATAGTTCATCTCCTGCCTTCAATTTTCTAGTTACCTGTGTATTCGCTGTGTTTTGTGTTGTCATTGTTGACTCTGTTTTAATTGTTAAAACATAAAAGACAGTTTAGACTTTAGTGAAGTAGTGAAGTTTGTCTAATATACATGTCTGAAATTCAGCAACGTGATTTTCATCTGATTTTGGATACAACAGTATGGCATATCTCCAGGAAAGTTTCTGGATAATCAGAAGTTATCTAGTTTTTTCGAGATCTTGACAACTTGCAAGGATGAGGTTGATAAGGTATTCAATGTTATCATATCTTAAAAAGTGATACTGGTGTGCAACTCCATGTTTTTGGCTTATTCACAAGGAAATCTAATGGCATTAGTAATTGTTTTAGGTTTATGTTTCCACTGTACGATCACGAAACTATCCAGTGACTGGCTTCCAATGGCATCCAGAGGTGATTAATTAAGTTTGAGTTTCAATGTCCAGATATTATTTTAATTAAGTTCCTTGAAGACTGCAATCATGCACCACTTTCTACTTGGTTCATTATTTTCATCGATGTAACATCCTTTATAAATGATGCCATAGAAAAACACTTTTGAATGGGGCGTACCAGCAATTCCACACACAGAGGATGCCATTCGGATCACTCAGTATGCTGCAAACTTTTTGGTCAGGTTAGGGCTCAATTTTACAATATCTCTAGTCACCGAACGACCTGAATAGTTGATAGAGTTATCAGAGAAATTGCGATTGCAATTTATGTTTATTATTTACATTTATGCAAAGTATATTGACTTGGTAATGGTAATGATTGAGCTCCATTTGTCATGTTATCACTCACTTATCAATGGCTAACTCAACATATTTCCGCTTTCATGGATCCAGTGAAGCTAGGAAATCCTTAAGCAGACCAGTTGCTGAAGAAGTTCTACACAATCTCATTTACAATTACATTCCCACTTATGGTGGGAAGGCTGGGTAAGCCCAATATGTCCTTTTGGTCTGTAACATTTTGATTTTTCTTCACATAAAGTTACTGATGTTGGTGTTTGCGCTTGTAGGAGAGGATTTGATGAAGTCTATATATTCACTTGAGTCTAGATGCTGGAAGAGCAGAGACAATTATTTTGTGCATAATACGATTATGAATATTGTTGTTGTTATGCACAATAATCACAGTAAGATGCTTAACATTGTTGCCAACGCTATGCTCACAGTGCAGTTTACACTGTTATTGACCAGCCTTTGGCTTTTGCATCTGCTTGTGTTCCAATACCATAAGCTGCACTGTACAGAAATAATGAATAGCTGAAGATGGCTCGTAGACCAAAATGTATCAATAGCATGATGTATTTTTAGGACCATTTCTTGCTTAAAATGACTTGTAACATGCAGATATTTTCTAATGCACCCACCATATTGTTTGCTTGTTAAAAGAGGAGATTAGTTACCAAACGCTAAAATATTCAATATGAAGGTCTCATGCTACTAATTATTTTGTTCCAAAGCAATTTATTTTGGGAGGTGTCCATAACGCAAACATCGGACCCATATAATGCCATTTGATGAATTTTAACCGATTATGTAATTCTTTTTCTTCTTTGGAACAATCCATTTAGTTGTTAATCACGCAATCGAGGATTAATTTCTCGAATCCATGCGTTTAGTGGTCTTTATTGCTGAGATAAAAAGGTCGTTGCAGCATGATTGGATTATCTCTCTTCATATTTTACCTGAGGTGAATGCTTGTGTTGGACTCTTATAAATATGGTGATTTCTCACCAATCTCATGCGCTATTTATTCCATGGTATTTAATTTATTAATTTTTTACAATTAAATTTATTAATTTTTATTATCATTTTATGATCTAATATGATATATTGATTGATTATATGATTTAATATGATAAATTAATATTTTTAATACAATATTTGTAAAGAGGTGCATCGTAAGTTCAAATAGTCATGAATCTCTAAACCACTTATAAGTTAGCTCTTTTAATGATCTGACTAATGAGAAGTTTATTACAATTATATAAAACATGACATAATAACAAAAATTGATAATTTTAATTGTAAAAATTATTAAAAATGAATAAGTTAAATACCACGAGATATTTACCTAATAAGATAGTTAAGAAATCATGTATAAATTATAATCATACCATGTAAACAGTTTAATTTAACTGCTATGTATTGATAGCATAAAATTATTTTATATTGTCAATTAATTAAATATTATCACACGAGTAAAAAATAATTGATTCTCATATCTATTACTTAAATAATTATATATATAAAATAATTTAATTTGATGGTAATATAATAAAAATTTATATTATCAAGACATGGCCATTAACCCGTAGTATTTACTGGTAAAGAAATATGCAATAATGTGCCTATTAATTAATGCGAATACCAATATTCATCCATCCATGTGTTTTTGATGGGACGTTCATACATGTAATTCAAAGAGATAAATAAATAAAATTTAGTCAGTGTTGGTGAGGCGGCTCAGAGAAACAGAACAGAACTGAGTGGGGGAAAACACATATTGGCGGGAAAACGAGGGCAATACATAGCAATTGGGGGGAACCGAACCTTGTATATCCATTCCTCACTCTTATGGCGCAAACCCAAACCCTAGCTCTCATTGAAGAGATCGATTCTCTCGTCTCCGATAAACTTCAAGTGGTAACTCCCTCTCCCTCTCTCTCTCTCTCTCTCTCTCCCTCCCTCCCTTTCGTTTTCCCCCTTCAGATTCATTGCTCGCGCAACTTCACACTTAGGATTTACCGCGAATTTCCTCTTTTTTTTATGTTTTAAATTCCTTATTTTGGCGTTACGTTATTTTCATGGCTCTGAAATTTTCGGAGGTTAATTATATATATTTTTTTTTTGGGTGGTCAAACTTCAACTCTTTTAATCCCCAATTATTGGCAAATATTTGGTTCGATATGATAGGGTGTGGCTTCTTGTTTCAGGTTTCCTACAAATGGCTGAGTCGCAATTACATGGTATCATCCAACGAAGCAAAGAGGTCAAATTGAAAAGGAGAACTTACTCTTTCAATTCTTGTTTTTGTTTTTTGCTTTTTTAATTGAAAAATTGTTATGATTTTTCGTGAGCATTTGGAAATTTTGGTTATATGTAGGTTGCTCAAGGAGTTTGTTGAGAAGCATGAAGGTGGGTTGGAGGTTGTGTATGCTTTGTCTGGCTGGTTAAAGAGCAGCCATCCAAGTTACCACATAAGGCTTGTTACTGGCACAAAGCTTGCAGGTACTACTAGGACCTATTTTTATGAAGGGAAATAAATAAATAATGGTTTTGCCAGCTAGAGTGCTTGACTTGATGTGGTTCTGTCTGCATGTATGAATTTTGTGAGAATAGGAGATGGTGACAAATCAAATTTAACAATGCCGTAATGGAAAATATTTATGCTGCAAGATATTTTTGTTTGATGTGATAATTTCTTCCTTGCTCTGTGTCTTAATTTCTCAAACTCTAATTATATAGACCTGGTTGTTTTGTTAATGCTTGGTTGTTTAATCTTTTAAGTTATCAAGCTTTAAGTGCCAGTCTTAAAACAAACAGAACTGCATTAATTTGTGTTTCCTTAATTCTGTTGTCCGAACAGTTGTTGTCATTTAGTATCTTATTCAACAAGAGATGGAAGGTCAGTTCTGCTTACGATGGAAGAAATTGTTTTCAAGAACTATCACTAGTTGTATGGAGTGAAAATGCTTCCTTGTCATTGTTTGAAATAGAGTGGCTTACAAACATTAGGGATTAAGAATAACATCAAAATGTTCCCCCTTTTTAATGCAGAAGCACAACAAGAATTTGATGGAAATTGCTCAGTTCAAGTGTATAGTGTGCAAGCTAGCATTCCAAAGGATCCAGCTGTGCTTTGGAATGCAGAATTTCTGCAAGCGGAGGAGCTCTTCAAGCAGCCTTTGTCAGTTGACAACTGCTTGAGAGATAACAGGTAGGTGTCTTCAGAATATCTACATAGTATATATGCATTTCTGTAGTTCGTGTTATAGCAGTTAGACAGGTCGGACCTTGGAAGTATTTGGTTCTCTTGAGTTTGTTATTAATATCAGTCAATTTGCTATTTTTATTTAATCTTTTACATATGTATATGAGTCTTGCTACACGTACACCAAAAAATATACACCATACATATACCCTATACTTATATACATAAAGTTTGTGTTTTAATGCATGCAATGTTTGTGCACTTAATTAAGTATAATTGAGAATATCATCTACAAGTTTGTAATGTTTGTGCACTCATAAGAATAAAGTTTGTGCATTATTAATGGTGTATGTATGGGTGTATAAAATTGGGTGTACATGTAGCATTTTTGCATGTATATATGCATACAAACATGTATGTTATGCTAGGTCAATTGAAAGAACTGTGTGCTGTACCTCTTGTATATTTGTATATAGATCTGCTAGTACTCGTTTTTATTTTTTTACTCAATCAAATTGTCATCTTCTAGATTAATATATAGGTTGCTTGTTCACTGAATTGGATGATTAAGATTCTAGATTGTTGAAAAAATATTGGGAGGTAATTTCATTTTGCAAATCAGTGGTTATTAACTTATTCATTTGTTGCCATAGCAAGTCAAAATGTTTCCTTTACTTTTTTAAATAAGAATTAATTCAGGTATTGAAACAGGAAGAAAGAGCAATAAAATGAAGGACAAGGCTCTCTACAAAAAGAACTGGCTTTTGGATGTTATCTTTGATAACTACTTTGATTCTTTATTACATTATGACAAGAGACTTTGATTCATTGTGGGCATTTCAGATATGCGAAGAGATTGAATAGCCCTTCTACATTGCTTGTTTTAATAGGAGTTTCCTTTATTTAGTTTTTCTCTTTCCACTGATTTTCCATTGTTTTATTTGTATCTAGGACCACTAGGATGACCTCTTTTATTCCCATTCTTGTGTTCTTTTCTTCTACACAAAATGTAGGATGAATATACTCTGATTTTGGTTTCTATTTGCTAGGAAAGGAATATAGACAGATCAACGGTATTACAATGCATCTGTCCAGTAGAACCAATAGCATTGAAATAAAAGAAAAAACAAGTTGGTTTGAAATTGGGAGGAGCGGATTTGATTTGTACTTGGTTTTGTTTGTTTCATATCAACTAGATGTCATTTAGATTTGGCTTTGAAATTGGAGAATCTTTGACATTAAAATGTGATTTTCAAACCCAAAATTGTGGTGATTTGATTTTGCCATGTTAAATTTGTTGTATTTGAGCAACAAGGACACCATTTAATTTCAATCTGCTGGCAGGTTCTTTATACTGTAAGAACATATTATTTTATTTTTTTTACTTAATGTGGAAGACTTAATTTCAAGAATCCTTTCATAGGGAAGTATATAGTCAATGAAAAGGTTGTAACAATGTTGTACAGTAGTCCTGAAATGGGTCATGGTGTTTCATTACTATGTAGAGATATGTTTCTGATTCTTCATGGTAGCTAACCAGAATACTTCTCAGGTTCTGTGGGATCTCTAGTTCTATTGTTCAACGGAATGTAGATGGCGTGCCAGTGGTTTCTGCTGCTCCACAGGCAAAATCTGCTCCAACAAAGAATAATGTTCATGAACCTCCGAAAAATATAGCTCATGATGCTATGCCCAAATTTGATCTCAAACCACAAAATGTGGTGAAAGATATCAAGAGTGAAAGCAATGATACAGGGAATACAGGTCGTCATGGTCACATCGACAAACCAACTGAAGACAAAGGAAAGGTCTTTCCCTTGCCCACAGACAAAAAGAAAGCACAAGCTGATAAAAGTGGTTCTGTTAATGGAGGTTCATTGGCAAGTTTATGGGGTCGTGCATCTGCAAAACCCAAGCCTTGCTCCCTGCCAACAGAAAATAGTAACATGGTTTCAAATCCGGCTGGTTGGTTCCATTGCAATTTATTCTATTTGGAATTTTTAGATTTTCAGAATTTTCTTGGTGATTGTAATAGCAATAGTAGTATAACCATGGATCTTTGATATATTTATTTACTCCTCAATGTTTCAGTAGCCACGGAAGATGCCCAAACTAGTGCTCATGAAGCGGGAGAGGCTGACAGCGACAATGATGATAATCAAGATGTCACCTTGAGACGATCATCCAATAGAAAAAGGAGGGTTGTCTTTGACTTCTCAGATGAAGATGAAGATGCTGTCAACTTAGCATCACCAGAATTACCAAAGAAGCAATCATCTCAAGAGTCCAGACAAAATGATAATAAATCATCAGAGAAAGCCACTTCAAATTTTGACACAAAGATAGAAATTAAATCAAGGACTAAGGAAGAGAAAGCATCTGACCAAAAAGCTAACCCACCCTTCAGGGAAGAACTTTCAGTTATCAACAAATGCACAAGTACTGGGAAATCATCTACTGAGAAGTTGCAGAGTTGTGGTCCTGAAATTTCTGTTAAGAAAGATAGTGTAAACAATGCTGCTCCTGGTTCACCAAAGAGGAGAAAAGTGATGAAGACCAGGATTGATGAACGAGGGAGAGAAGGTACCTATGTTCTTAAGTGCATTGTTTTCAGAGGCAGCCCATTTGTCTTGTAGAATACAAGCTAACTTTTTTTATGAAGATAATGGATTACTTTGGAACTTTTTCATCAACACTTATACATGAAATTTAGTGAATCTCAGTAAACATAAGTAATTCAATATTATGTTTGTATGTTTCTCTTGTTTACGTTTTTATTCTTCTCTTCAGTAACTGAAGTAGTCTGGGAAGGGGAGGAGACAGAAGAAAAGAAAGCTGATATGGCTACAACAAAGAAAGCTGACAATAATGCGTCTACCAATTCTGTCAAAAGGTTAGTGTTATACGTCCTTATCTTTCAAGCATTTGAACTAAATGACTGGTACCTGCAATACATCAAAGAGCAAATGAATCCTTGTCAGTAGTCCTATGAAGCACCGTAAGGGTGCTTCATCAGATTTGTTTTGCACCTTGCAAGGTATTTCTGAAGTTGTTTCAACTTTCAAGGTCTTTGACAAAATAGTACTCCTGATTTTGTCATATTAAAATATGGGATTTGATCCTTTGAAGTGAGATCCCTTGTAAAGTGAGAAATTTACTCTCGGATCATTTGGTGGGACCCTCATATGATGTAATATATGGATAGGTGGATAATCTCTTGTTTTCTCTCTTTACAAGGGATCTCTTTTTAAAGATCTAATCCTGAAATATGCACTAAGTACATTGAACTAATGCAAAATGTTGCTGAGATTTGTGCTTGAAACTAGTGTTGTAAATATTATGTTTGCATTTGTCTATCGATCCCATAAATTCAGAAGAGACAAATTGCTATTGCCTGAAGCTTTTGATATAAACCTAGAACCTTTTTAAAAAGACACAGCCTGTTTGTTTTAGTGGTTGCATACTCAAGGGCATCTGAATGAAGGAGATTGTTAAGCTTGGTTGCTTTCACTGCTTTGTTGTTTAAGCTTGTTAATCATGACTAACTTTATTCATTGGGACGTAATTCCAGTGCTCTGGCTAATAAAAAGACACCAGCTATGGCTAATACCACTTCTGGAAAAGGAGCAAGCAAAAAAGCAGGCGCAAAGGATCCCAAACAGGGAAATATTCTTTCATTCTTCAAGAGAGTTTGAGTTCAAGATAGAATTAAAAAGTTGAAGAGACAATGCTCTAAGCGGGATCATCAATCAGTGTGCTGGTAGTAGTACCTTCTTGATTGGAGGATTTTGGAGTGTAGATATTTTACTTAGTTGGGGGTTTCACCAGAAATCCGAATGCAGCATAGTTGAAATACATTGTGTATGTTTTCCTTGTGGACACTCTTGCTAGTATTGCTCTCTTATCCTGTTCTTGCCTACAAGTCAATGCACAATGAACCATGCTGTGATGCAATAACTCTTAAGAGTCTTGATCAAGGCTTTTTGAGAAACTATAGATGGCTTTTCAAGACTAGGCTACGCCAGTTAGAGTAGACACTCGAGTATAAAGTAAGGTGGAAAAACGAATGAATTTCACATGCTTGCTCTCATCTTTTTATGTATCTATTCTCACCCAAACATTCAGAAGAATAAAAAATGTGAAATGAGAGCATAAACAGCTTTTGGTATTTGCTTTTAAATACTATATGACGGCTATTTAACTTAGGTAGTTAGGGAAATGAAAAAACCTTAATTTAGCCCCCTTTTTTGACTTGACAATTTAATTTAGCCCCGTTTTTTGACTTGACAATTTTATCAATATTAATTTTTTGTCAATTTTGTCCTTGTTATTTTTTAAATTGATTAATTTCATTTCTTTTAAATTTTTTTGCTATTATGGTATTTGTTACTTTTTAAATCAATTAATTCTAGTGTACATAGACATTCATCTTTTTGGTCTATGTAGACCATACAAAAATTGAATGGCTAAGATTCAAGGTGTATCATACTCCTTGGATAAGGAGTACTGCAGACACCGCCATAATGGAATTTGTATTTGCCAAAGAAGGATAATAATCATCTCATACAGCAATAGTCATGACTTTTTTGTTCAATTTTGATTGAGAAAACATAAAGGTAGATAAGTTGTCAAAGATGAGTACATATGCAAAAGGGAAAAACAGTTTGCTAAACTATGCAAGTAACCAAATCAATGAGATAATAATATACATGATTTACAACAGCTTTCCCATGAATGTAACTACTTATATTCTCTGTTATTAACTGTCTCGAATCAGGTTAGTTGGCTCACTCAAAACATACTTGGGTAGCTCATATTTTGCTCCTGCAAAACAAGTAGCATTGCAATAACAATCAGAACAAGAAAATGCTGAAGAGAGATGAAAATGCAAAAAATTGAACATGCTATAGCCCCACAATAAAGAACATAAGGTGCAGAAGTACAAGTTCCTTCTTCTTTTTTTTTTCTTTTTTTTGTCTGTTGAAGAAAAGATAGGTAAGGATAAGACGTGCTCCAGTCCTAGATCAAATGAATTTAGTATTTCCATTAATTTCTAAGGATTTTGTAGCATCTCATCTTAAGCTAGAGTTACCTCTTTCTATTGCACTTCACCAGCACTACATACCCTTTCATGAACATGTTTTAAGTTTGAAGATGAATCTTAAGATCCCAAGGGCTTTTCCAATATAAAGTTCATTTGAGAAAGAGATAATGGGGATTAATAAACTCCACATGGGATACATACATGTAAAGAGCGTATTGATTGGGGGACACATGTTTATGAGGTAGGGCAACAAGGGTGAGAAAAGTCATGGTGGGGCTATGCAGGTTTCTACTTTCTATAACAACAGTGCAATGCTTTTCACCATAATTCACAATAAAGGTGGATGTCACATGATAAGTGTAGGGTTGGACCACAGGTGGAGATAATTATTGGGGAAAGGTATGGTACTGCTGCTGGAAGGCAATTGGTGATTCAAGACAGAAAAAGTACTTGGATGCTTTTCATTTTAACTTCAACTTCAAAGTTCATGTACAGAATTAATATTTTAAAGCAAAGGAATTCTCGAATCAATGAATTCTTTCAACTTTTGATTAAAGACTGATTTAGATTATAGAAATCAAATCATACTACTAGTTAATTTTTTCCATTTTCAGTCCTTGTAATCCTTAAAAGTTTTTTCTAGAACATAGTATATAAGAGAATGCAACATTGAAGTAATTACCTCTTTCATCATAGCATACTGTCAAATCCGAACTCTGAACAATGACCCCTGCACTGTCCACAATTGCTTGTGCTAAAGTTAGATCAGCCTCAGCAGCAGCTCGAAGAGCGTCCCAAATCTCTAGCATGCACAGAACGAGACATGCACTTCAATTAACTTAAAAACAATTAACACGTGTATGAAAGATGACATGAAACCAGACAGAATGATTGACTACAACAAAATACCTTTTAAACCTATGTGATGATAACTTTCTTATGGAGAATCAGAGTAATTATATCATCCAATAGTGAGATGACTTTTGTTTATTTGCCGCGTTAAAATTTATGGGAAGATTTCAGTACCTAACAATAATTTTCTGTTGTTGAGATATAAAACCATTCAACTTTTGGGAAAGATGAGTATTTAATATGGTATCAAAGCTTCTATAATCAAATGGTCTCAGATTTGACCCTTGCTGCCCCTTTTCTAAGTATTGACCACACTTCAAGTCAAAAGAGCTCTTTGGTGAGGGGGCATTTTAACATATAAAACCATCCAATTACCTCTACCCAACAACTTAAACTTTTGGGGAGAGATGATTCTTGATATCTATAAACAAAAACAATGGCAAAACCACTCCGAAAACAATGATCAGAATCTTGCAGCTGATAAATACTAAGTAACTTTAATCCTTTTTTCTTATCCCCTTAGTGCTAGCTAAGCATTATTTCTACTGTGGATTCTTTTGACAATTATTACTCAATCTTTCTTGGCCTAGAATTCTACATATAAAGCAAGATAGCCCTTAAAGCCACATCATACATCCCATATAGGCATGTGTCACTAGAACTCAAGCAGTGCTCTTACAAAAACACAGAATTTTCTAGCATTTCCTTGATGTAAATATATCATCTTTTCCTTCTAATATTAGCTCTAGGCCCATACTTATGAGTCAATGGCTCTGTTCCACCACTAGCATGTTATAAAATTCAATAATAAGATGAAACGTAAACTTCACCCTTAACATAGTTACTATCATCATCATCATAAGACTTTAGATGCTTTTTGGAAACTTAATTAAGCCTTTTCCTATATGAAGAAGCAGAGTACCAACTTCAAAACCATTTTGTTTCTAAGGCATCATATTAATATATGCAAGAAATACAAAGCCTTATGCTGATGATTTGCTATGAGATAATAAGAGTTTTTTTTTTTTCCCCCTCTCCATCTGCTGCCCAGAAAATAAATGACCTTAAGACAAGAAAAACTCAGCCATCAAGAAATTAGCTAAAATCTGAACCACTAAATATTTATTTACCTACAAAGCATAACTTCTACTACCTCAGCCAACCATCTACTTGCTTCAAGTTGAAGCTTCCTGGAAACTTCTTTTACTCTTCAATCTTATTGCCGCATTCACGGCACCATGATGTGAACAAAACAAACAAAAACATAAACTCCCTAATTAGGAGGGCACATGTTGTCTAGAACACAGGTGAAAAGTTCTTAGACAAAATGCATTTTCACAAATCCCTTGTTACTGAAAGACCAAGCCATAACTCAGGATCAGCTTTCTATGCATTATCTAACTCTGACTAGAATATGACCTGAAAGAATTACCAGTTCAAGTTGCAATTACATGCAATAAGTAATAACCTTTGGTTATTATCAATTTAAATCTTCAATAAATTACCATCCCTATTGTACAACATCCTGGCTGTAAAGACGGGCATCTTAAAAGATGATTATACTAGAAGGGATTGAAGCAACACAGCAAGCTATGGATAATTAATTTAAATCGGTGAGAAAAATAGTCTAAGTTAAAGAAATTGGAGCAATATCCAGCAAACTGTGAGAAGCAAACTGATTCAAACATGTCAATCTTTTCCAACTTAAACTCTTAGTATCTTCCAAGCCAATTTAATTATACGTAGGCCTTGAAAGAATCCAAACATAGACATTTATCAAATTGTGTTGATACCTTTCCGGCCACCATAATGAGGAGCTGTGTCCCAAAACTCATCACGCAATTGTATTAGCTGAGTCTTTGTTATTGGCTGAGGATGCTTCCACGGCTTAGGCTTTCGGATCTTTTTCACTGTCCCTATTAAAATGTTTCAATATTATATTGGTGAAAATGGCAACTGACATTAAACTTCAATCAAAAACTTGAGCAATCTCATAAAAAATAAGCTACTAAGATGATAGTTCTACACTTCAGAGGACTGTAAGGAATGAGAAGTCTATCCCAATGTCACAATTATGAATAACAAGAAATTAGACCGAATCTTAGATATAGAAAAGTAAATAGTTATGGTATTCTGAAAAGATATATACTATCTGAAAGGAAACAATTAAGCAAAGTGACAAGTTTCAACACCTCACCTTACATGAGCAAAGAATATATTTTTCCCTTAATGTAATTATTTCAACACATATCATTAGAGAACAAATTGATGGTAAAAATAAGAAAGGGAAGGCTCTAGCATTTTGTGATGATCCACCATGAATGTATCTATTCAGTGCAAGCATGCTTCAGTGCGGAGATCATAACAAGAAAGTCTTATTGATAATTGACGCGCCTTAGAAAGGAAATGATTCATATATGCTGTAGCATGCTTCGGTGCAAAGATCAAAACAAGAAAGTTTTATTGATAATTGATGTGCCTTAGAAAGGAAATGATTCATATGCATGGTGCAGCTACTTATCTTCCTTATTTACAAGACAGACAAGAAGAAGTTTCTTTTTTTATCCGGAACTGATCTTTACAAGTATTTCCGCTTTTCCTTTTACATTTCTTTTTTTCTTTTGATAAAAATTCCTTTTACGTTTCTTTACTCGTTACAGACCACACAGCCATTCATTCAAGATAGGTGAAAGTGGGAAATCAAATACTAAGCTTTAGTAATAGGATACTCAGGAGGCAGGCAGCATTATCAATGATTCAGTAGCATCAAACCATATATTAAAATATAAATTCGTAAATACTGGCATAAATTTAACAGTTTTGGGTCTCTAAAATTCATAAAGTTGTTCATAAGCTTGCTCTATCAATGTTATTTTCAAATGTTTCCACCAAATTACAGCAACAACAACAACAACTAAATCTTGTCCCACGATATACATTCGTCTGTTCCCACCAAGTTATAGCAATTAAACAAAAATCTTGAAGATCCAAAGTAACACTATTGGGAGTAGGATGCATTCCAGTCAAGGGGAAAAAAACATATTTTCAAAGGAAAAAGCAATTAAACTAGTTGGATATTTGTTCACCCTATCCCACTGCCCACTTCACACAAGAATCAAGAAGAACAAACCAATTTCCACCCACAATTAAATCACTACATGCTAACTACAATCGATCCCATCAGTGACTACATTTTCAAAACTACAAATTAGAGAGAGCAAATCTAAGCACCATCTAGAGTTTTAACAAGTTTTGGTGCACCACCCTAATTTCTTATCCAAAAACAACCATTAGCAACGATCACGCAGATTAAAACAGAATACCATATGACAACAATTACTCGGAAAAGTGAACATAAGAAAATCAATGGACTCAATAGGAGTTTCAATGATTTACACAAATGTACTCAACACCACAAGAAATAAAAAATAGAGGGAAAAAAAAAAAAAACTAGTTTTGCAACTGTGCCCTATGCAATGAAATTACTTCTTCATATTATACGGAATCACTATTTGAATGATTAACAAACAAATCAAAGAAAGAAGGGATTTTGACCACAACCCAACATCAATTGAGTGAAGCCTTTACCAAAACCCAAATGCAAAGAGAAAATTCAGCTCACACAGAGAAAATCAAAACAAACCAAAACCATCAAAGAGAGAGAGAGAGAGAGAGAGAGAGAGAAGGGGGATTATAGGTGGATGGTATAGCTCTCACCATCAGCCTTGGACTGTGAGGATCCAGCACAACCCATTGCAGCAAAAAACCAAAGGCTTTGGTTAGCAGCTGCAGCAGCACCCTCTGGAGGAGGAAAGAGAGAAGAGAGAGAGAGAGAGAGAGAGAGAGAGAGAGAGGGAGAGAGGGAAAAGGGAGGGTGAGTGAGTGAGATGGCAAGTCAATGAATTGTAAACTTTGAGAAGTTTGTCACGTTCATGAATGAATTCGTGAATTGAGAATTGGTGTGATGGGTAACAATTAATTAACAATGTAATCTTAACATCAATAATAATGATATAATGCCCAACTTCTAAATCCTTCGACGCGCCTAAAATTATTATTATTTTGATTTTGATTCTTTTCTAGTATCTTTTTCAATAATTCATAAATATGTTGTTATCCAAATCCTATATTATGTAAACTAGTAAATGACATTCTATAGTTTTTTTTAGAAAAAATAAAAATGAAAAATAATATTATTCTCAATTTGTCATTCATAGGTTAGTTAGAACAATTGTTAGAGATATTTATTAGAAAAATATAGCATTTTTTTAAAAAAAATTATGCGGCCATTTTTTTAGTTAATAATAATAAATTTGAAAGTTACTTACTAAATAGTAAATGTGAATTATATAGTAGGGTTAAAAGACTCTAAATAATAAAATATGATTTTTTTTATACTATAATTTTCATATCTCTGATAAATTAATTTTGATTTTAAATTTTAAAGATTTAAATTATTATAAAAATCCTAAATATCATAATTAATTTAAATTTTAAATGTTGATTTATATTTTAAATGTTAATTTAAATTTTAAAAAAATATTTTTGATATATTACACCACTATCTTGTTTGATAATAGAAAAAAATTCAATGACAAAAGGGATATTATTACCAAAGGTCATGTATAATGGGTATCAATATTATTTGGATTATTAAAATGGTTATGATCCAAATAGTTGTACTACATTGTAAAAGGTGGCCTTTCGTGAGAGAAGTGCCCTACATTGTGCGACTCTAGTATTTTTCTACGAGAATTTTGTATATAATTTAAAATTTGTCAACTAATATATAATAACTTATTTTCTTTAACATGCACTTCTTCTTCTTCTTCTTTTTCCTCTTTTTTCCCAATCTCCTGTCGTTAGTTTTTTTTATTTTCATTTTCATCTTATTGTTTATGAATTTAAAAGTTTTCATTTTCGTTTTCATCATATTTGTTATTTTTTTATTTTTCAAATGTTTGTTCATGTGGGTAAGAAATTTTGCACATATTTTTTTAAAAGTTTGTTCATATCTGGTTGGTCAAAAGTTTCTGCATGTATATAAAAAAGTTTAAGCATTCTTGTTTAAAATTGTGTACACGTAAAAACAAAAGTTTTCTTCTTCATTTTTGTTTTCATTTACATTTCTATCATATTTTTTTTTGTTGTTAAAAAGTTTGTTCACGCAGTTCAAAAATTTGTGCATATGCTTTAAATTTTTTGTGTATGGTAGAGAGTGAAGCCGCGCTTAGAGTGTGAGTGGGTAGATGGAGAAAGGGCGTGACAGTTACTTTTTATTATTTAATGTGCTGCAAATCCAACTTGATTTGGTTTCATATTTAAAATAATTTGCATATGTATGTAAAAAAAAAAGTTTGCGCATGTATATGCAAAAATTTATGCACTAGGTTGCAACAAAGTTGACAACATTTGAATGGTATACCTAACATTACTTTGTAATTTTTTCTTAATTGTATTTAGTAATTAGATACGTTGCCAAATATAGTATTTTTTTAGATTACATTTAATAATTTTTTAAGCATTAATAATAAAAATAATTAAACTACTTAAAAGCAACTGGCCGCAATGATTTAAATAAAAAAAAAAAGCCTCCTTTGGATTATCGATAACTTTTTAAGAAAAGATATTTCATATTTGTTATGTTATCATTTCTTATGCAATCGGTATTAAAAGTAAGAGTTGATTTCATTTATATATTTCATGAGATTTTGCTCTTTATTTTTAAAATTCTGCCATGTTTGATAGGGTTTAATGAGAATTGATTTAATTTTTAAGTTTAAACAAAATTTAAATCAAATCTAAGTTCAGTTTTAATTATTTCAAACACATATAATGTATTCTAAACATAATAATCGATTAGTAAATCAATTCAAATCTTATTTTATTTGATTATTTAGTTAATACCTTTAATTTAATTATAATTTCTAAATGTATTGATGGAGTATGTTTCATTTTAGATAAGGATATTTTTGCACGTTTAAATACTTTTTGAGAAGCATTTGATAATCATAGCCTAATTTATTGCTTTACTTATCTCATACGTACATTTGTCAAAATTTAAAAATAAAATTAATAAGATGAATTCAAAGTTTGACAACTGTACATATAAGATAAGTAGAACTGTAGAAGTATAAGTTAACTTAAAAATATGACTCTCAAACATTTCTCATAAGTTTTTTTACAGTTCCAATAATAATTATGTTCATGAGAATTGGCATCTCATTCTCATGATGTCAAAAAATGTTCAATTATTTTAAAAGGGCTCATATATATAATTGTTTTTTTTTTATCTTTTTATTAATATAATTCAAGTTTTATGCTTTGTTGAGATGATTGATAAAGAGAAAATGGAAGAAAATAAAATGAAAGGAAAGAAAACAAAGAAAAAGTCTATTTTCTCTCCCAGTTTTTTTTAAGTTAGATATTTTATTGCAAAATTGAAGCATTACAAGCAGTGTACAAAGACCAAAGATAAGCGGAATAACCCAGAGACGCTAAATAGACTTAGCAACAAACTATATAAGGAGGCTATAAAGAGGGGAGAGACATATTAAGACGCTTGTATTCATCCACCAAGAGAAGACTATTAGAAACAATCTTATGGGGGGTTACAATTTTGTTCTAAAAAATTCTAGCATTCCTAGCAAGCCATGTTCTCCAAGTAGTAAAAGCAATAACCTCGAGAGATGACCGACATTCAACTAGATCAAACCACCATTTTCATAAAGGAGTTTGGGTTTGGTTTACATCAACATTGGGGTAGCCAAGGCCATCCCAAACTTGAATATTGGGAGGATAATATATGATACAATGGGAGACCGACTCCACTCTAGTTAGACACTTTGGGCATTGATCGTCAAGGTGATGAATTCTCTTGCTTTCAATTTTTGTTGGACTAGTAGTCCTTTGTGAGTCAGCTTTCAAATGAAAGTTTTGATCTTCAGTAGGACTTTAAGCGACCATATGGATTCCCAAAGTTGTTTTTGGGATAAAATGGAGGGTGGTCATGTTGAGTGGGCATGAAAAAGTCAAAGTTTTAGTGTACCCTATCCAAACTGAATATTGACCATCTGACTCATGTTTTCAAACAAGTTTATCATCCTCTTTCTGAACGGGAGTGTGGAAGATCTCCTGAGCTATCTTAGCACGAAAGGTAGACAAGATTAAGTCAAAGTTATGATTTCCATCTACGCCAATCAATTGACTTACTAACTATAAATTTTGATATATGCATGCCCCCAGAAGAGTAGTGTGGGGGTATTGATAGAGGAATTTTACCCCACATTAAATTATTCTATAATTGAATATTGCATCCTAAAAATGTGTAGTTTTGATGATTAATTGTTATGATTTGCACATTGTCCTCTTTTGAGCATAATTGAGAAATATGCAGTTTAAGGCACCGTCTTGAATGAGTTTTTATTATCTCGAGTAACCTATGCGTTTAACGTTTCGTGTGTGATTTGTTAGAATCATAAGTAATTGAGTGTTGGTGTGAAAAGTGGCATGAAAGGGGCTAAGAAGAGAATAACAAGTGAAAAGAGGAGCAGACAGTGATCAGAAGCGCACTAGAGAGCATAACGTCGAGGCGTTGGAGGCCCACTTATCTCTATGTCGCTACAGTGCGTCCAGAGCACTGCAACGCGTGTCTGATTGTAGATTTTTGCCTCCAGCGACCTGAAACCCTATTTTTTTACCCAAGGGTTTATAAATAGACATAGGATGAAGGGAAACAAAACAACTATATATTGTGCCTCCTAGATTAGTTTCTCTATAGTTTTGCATTTATTTTCCAGCACTGTAGGTCTTTGTTAGTGGTGCTTAGGCAGTTTATTTACATTCAAGCACTGTTGGAGCTCTTGCGATTGTGTTCGAGTTCTTTCGTATTCGACTTTGTTTATACCATTAATTTTAATTCAGGTTTCCCTTTTCTTTCAGATTTGTTTTATGTTTTAATTTATTTACCATTATGAGTTTTTATCCTTCACCCATTGAGGAGTAGTTTCTTGATACCTTGCATGCAGTAATTCTATGATTAGGATTAATTGAAGGTTCTAGTACTTTATGATAATTCATAATTTTTTTTCCTTTTCTAATTGGTAACATAGTAATCGCATGATATTAATTGGGATTAATTCCAAGTTAATAAATCTTGACGATTGTAAGATTTGTTAAATTAAGATTATTAGGATTGGTAAATTCAAGTTGGTCAATGAGAATTAACAAAGCCGGTAAGGTGAATTTGGGGGATTAATCTGGTAGGATTAAGTTGTGCAATTGGGTAACCAAATTAGTATAAGTGTTTGAAACCGTGTCTCGATTGTTAACTCTTGTACTAGTTGATGCTTAGGATAGAGCGGTCGTGATTTTTTAGGTGCGTTGCATGTTAGTTAGAGATTTTTAACTAATAAACAACATCCCTTTTATGAACATTTAATTTACGAACCGATGATGATTAATCCTTAATCTAGGAAGAGCCGTATGCAGGGTATTACTTTAATTAATTGTTATTTTCTTTCAATTAAATTCACTTCCCACAACCCACAAATTTACTTGAATTGATTCTAATTGCTTCCTTGTGAAACGACCCAAGTTAGCCTATACTATATTTTATTGCGTTGACTTGGTTTGAAATTTTATTTGATAAAGAGATAAGCGACAATCTCTGTATCAGATATTCATGGAAAAGCCAAGGATCGATATGAATTTTGATTCTATATCCTCTCCCAATTGACCACTTGGTACATTTTGCCAGAACTTAGCTTCCAACATGCTACGCCAGGCCCAGGAGGGGTTGCGACCAATGTCGACAGTGAAGAAATTCCCCTAGTGGAAATATTTTCCCTTAAACACTGTTACGGACTGGACCATAAAGGCCCATCTTAGCCACCCCCAAGATCCAGGTCCAATTGTCCGCGGACCAACCCAACTCGACTTAACTACTCGCAAGCCCTCGAACGGCTCTGAGATCCTCTCCTCCCACCTTCTCGGGCTCAACAGCCCCGACATCCTCTCTTCCCACCGCAGCAAGTGGATATGAGATATTCTCCCACCACCGCCACACGCGGAAAATCCTCAACGACCCCAGTTATATAATAACTCATACCCCAGGTATGAAAGACCATCTAATTATCATTTACTATACTCCCTTAAGCCCTTGCTAACTTGAGCGTCGGAGTCTTTGCAGGTACCCACCGCAGCACGAGCCCAGAGACCTTGAAGCTCCAGGATCCAGAGAGTGGGCGAGGTGCATACTTCGAAACAAACACCTTGTAGAAGAGAGAGTATTCTTTGTGAATCAACTATCAAGCCTATTTTCAAGAGAGCTAGGTTAAAAGCATTTAGGTCTTTGAAACCCAAACTGCCTTCACCTTTCTTCCTACATTGTGTGTCCCATTTGATCCATGTCATAGGTCATTCATTGTTCTTTTCGTCTCTCCAAAATCAAGTCATCATGTTATTCAGCTCACCCAGGAAAGTATCAACGAGTCGAAATCACCCCATGGAGTAGATGGGGATGTTCGTGCCAACTTGTTTAATCAGGACCTCCCTACCACTAGATGATAGGAGGTTGCTTCTCCAATGAAGTAGTTTCTTGCTAACCTTCTCCTTGATGATATTAAACATTTCCTTTTTTGATCTATGCACAGTCGATGGTAGCCTCAGACACTTGTCTTATGTACCTATGTAGTGGATTTTGAGTGTTGCCACCAGTTGGTTCTTCAAATCATGAGGAGTATTGTGACTGAAGAAAATGGAAGATTTATTGAAGTTAACCATGTGACTGTTGAGGTCCTTGTTGGGTGAAGAGAAAATAGATTAAAAAATGATAATTATTTCTTTATTTGGCTTTTTTTTTCTTTCACCAAAGCATTAAGGGGGAGGGGTGGGTGAGAATCGAACACGGATTCACAACTTACTTGATGCAAGAGGCACTAACTCAAGTAAGCTCAACTAGTCTCTTTATCTTGTTTTGAGAGAAAATTAAGAAGAAAGAAAATCTAATAAATAGGTGTGTTTGTTTGGGCTTTTGGTATAAGTACTTTTTTTAGCATTATTTTACTCTTTTACTGCGTCTGGTTCTGTCATAAACAGGTAGGGGCATTCTTCTCAACAAAACAAAAAAAATGATTATATATTTTCTGATTTTACTTCTTTTGAGAAGTACAAACAAATAACAACAAATATATATACATATATATAAAGAAGTACTTTTCATATTTGAGAAGCGCAAATAAACGTACTCTATATTAAATGAATTGTTTATCCATGACAGAATATAATGTGTTGAAATAAATAGAGTTAAAATTGACATTTTGAATAAATCATTTTCTCTTCAAAGATGAAAAGAAAATATTTTGGTGGGTCACAATCTATGTTTTTTTTTTCTTTTTTCTCATTCAAGCAAGAAAAAACATAAAAATCAACTTATTTTCTTCTCTCTCATTTCACTAACAAATTTGGTCTAAGACAACAATTTGTATTAATTATTACACTTAAAAAGTGTGGCTTATACTATAAGAAAAAAACACTTTTATTCCATGAATTTTATTATTACGCTAATAGTGCAGCTTTAGCTTATAATACACTACAAGAAAATTGGTTTGTAGAAACTCTTGAAAAATGTACCATAAAGTATTATGTAATGTTACTTTTAACAAAACCTAAAATTTTAAAGCTAAAATATTTGTTATGGGGTTGTGAAACTGAGGATTACTTAATTTATCATGAAGTATACAGCATTTGTCAATTAAAGTGTTCACCTTTATAGTATAATACACACTTTAAGTGTAGTTAATATAAAAATATAATCTTAGACCAAATTTATTTAGTGAAATATGTGGCTTTAAATTAAATTTATTGTAAAGTTTTCTCCTCAACCAAGCAATGTGTTAATGGAAAGAGAAATGATAGAATAACAATTACTCCCTCAATTCTAAATTATTTGTCATTTTAGCTAAATTCTTCTGTCCTTAATTATTGGTCATTTTCATATTTCTATGTGACATTTATTGTTAAATTTTCAATCATACTTCTAATTTATTGAAATCTTAAAAATTGTAACATTTTAATACTTTGTATCTATCTTCATCATGAGACTCTTAAATAAAGATAACTTAGTAAAATTAATTTTTAAATCGCTCTTAATTTTATATTTTTTAATATCTATACATTCAACTAGAGTGGTACTTAATTTAAGAGAGACGAGACATTTAAGATAATTACACTCACAAAGTGTGAAACTTACTATAATAAAATTTATAGTAAACTTCACACTTTTGTGAATGTTGTTATCCAAAATTATCTCATTGATATCGTCATAGTTTTACTCTACCAGGAAATGCTTACGTTAAAGTTGATTGTTAGGAAGAGGGAATCGTAATAATGGCTCAATAATGAGGATTACTACTCAGAGAAAAAGATGGAAATGGGAGAAAGAGAGAGAAAGAAAAGTGGTGGTTGGCTGTCAATGTTCCTTGTTGTGCGTGGCATTGTGGTTTGTGGACCTTTTTTTCACTATTTTTCTAATGAGTGCGGCAATTTGTGAAGAATCTGCGGTGTGAGTTGTGGCTGAGAAAACCAAAACAAATTCCAACTTGCTTATCTTTTCTTTTTCTTTTTCTTTTTCTTTTTTCTAATTTGAAAAGGAAATATTATTTTCCTTTTTGGTAACTAGGAATTAGGGCTGTCAAAACAGGCGGGCCCGCCCGTTTATGGACTGCCTGTTTAGGCCCGCGAGCCTAATCGGATTGGGCAAAAAATATGCAAATTTTTAGGGTTCGGCTCGTTTATAATCGATCCGCGGGCCTAAACGGGTCGTCCGCTAACCTGTTTATTTTTTAAAAAAATCAAAAAAATTCAAAAAAATTCAAAAAAATTATTTAAAAATTATAAAAAATAAATTCACGGACTCACGGGCCGGTCCTCAGGCCAAACGGGCCGAGTCAATTTTTTTTCAAATTTTTACAGGCCTATTTTTTGAATGTAAAGTCCGTCCATTTAATCGGGTAAACAGTTTTGACAGCCCTACTAGAAAATTATTTGTTGGCAACGACTAAGATTTTTATTTTGTTTCGTGCGTAGAAGATATTTATTTATTACCTACAGATAACCATACTTCTCATGAAAGAGAAATCAAGTTTAAGGTATCTCTATGTTTATGTACAAACGGCTTCTAATAGAATCTCTCTCTTTTACATCAACATCATAACCTCATAAAATCCTCTAAAATATTAAAATATATATATATATATATGTATATATATATATCTTAGATTAAGTGTCAAAGATATATAAAATTATTTAATTATCTCTATTTATTAACATTTATTTTTAAAAGAGATGGTTATTAACGTAATATCAGATTCTACATAACCAGAATTAAGCCAAAAGAACTCTTGAAGGAAAAAACTCTAGTTTCATCTTGAAATTTTAACCAGATTCCAAATGTTTTTTTTTTTTAATTTTGTCTCTAATGTTCCGATAACGTTTTACTGTTACCCTTTTATTATATATAAATTACTTTTGAAATTTCTTATGAATTTTCTATTTATCATTAAAAATTTATTGAAATATTATAGAAAAAAAAATGTTAGGGACAAAATTAAAATCTCACCAAATAAATCAAGGACAAAAATAATAAAGCTTTTGCCTAACTTAAATAAATTTTTTTTTACTTAAGATATAAATTTTAACACATATTAGATGAAAGTATTTTACTTCGTTAAATAACTTTAAAAGTACTGTAAAAGCTATTTACTTTTAATGATATGATAACATATAATTAAATAATAATATAAAAATGGTTTAACTTTTATGCAAGGATAATATAAAAACATTTTATATTGTCATTTAATTAAAGTTTTCACATTAACAAACATGTAGTGGCTATTGCATACATGGATTGTGGAGATAGACAAAATGGAGTGATAATAACTAATTTCCAACAAATATGTTTAACTTTTATATTTACTACTTTAAAAATTACGCATATGTGACTATATATGAGCATGTGATTAATTTTTTTTTTAGTTACAACAGAGAAATTTAAACTCAAGACTTCTAAGATTTGATTAAATGATAATAATAAAAATAATATGCATAAATTACACCCATACAAATATATCAAAATTAAATCGATAAGTTAAAATGTATATGAATCATTCCACGTAAAAAAGAACACATATGAATCACATTATTATCCATAATTGTTCAGTGCCCTTTTTGGTTAAATAAGCTCCTTATGTTTGTATAACAAAGATTAAAGTCATTTCAGGTAATGTTTGGTAAATATTTTGGGACAAAAAATATAGATACATTAGAGATAAAAATGTGTTTAAAGAAAGAGAAAGAGGCAAAAACCTCAAAATTGATTTCACCCCAAACGATTTTTGACAAAAATTTTCGTCCCTCCAAAAAGGAGAGACAATGGAGACACGTTTTCACAAGGACAGGTCCCAATTAAAATGGGTGGGGGCAAATGCTTCAACTAGATTTTGATGTTTCACAACCCTAAAATTGTCTCCATCCTATAACTAATTTTGAGAAAATTTTCGTCCCTCCAAAAAGGAGGGACAATGCAAACACATTTTCGCCGGGACAGAGCCATGTAAAAATGAGTGGGGGCAAATGCCCCCACTAGATCACACACACGCATTTGCTCCCACCCAAACCCAACACTCGAATAAAAAAATTTATTAAAATGAATCATTTTATTTTATTTTTATTTTTTTAATGTACTCAATACACTACATGAATACCAATTTCAATTATTTGTTCTTTCTAATTAATAAGTAATAACTTATATTTAATGCATTTATTGTACTATTTTCAACTTGAAGTATTCTATATATTAAGCGATTGATAAGCAACTTCAAGATCTCAACAATAGTTGAACTAAGATGAATAGTGAGTTACTTCTTTGTGTAGCTTGTTTAAATCCAAGAGATTTATTCTTTGCATTTGATAAGGAGAAGTTGATTTACTTAGCTCAATTATTCTACTAAGCTCTTGACACTTGATAGTCAACTTGCTAATTTTATATTGAATGTGCGTTTTGGCTATCAATTTTTAAATGTAAATGAGAATAAAGTTACAAAACATATTGTTTATACCTTAGTGTTTCTTCTTTTAAAATTAGTTTTGCTCTTGTTTATAGAAACTGTATAACTTTTTCTGCAATGAATATTATATATGAAGAATTGAGTTTGTAGTTGTATGAGAGAGAAATGGTTAAATAATTGCTTAATAACATACATAAAAAGAGGAACATTTGATAGTGTTGATAACTACATTTAACGTTTTCAAAATATGAACATATATAAGGGGGAAAACATTGTAAACTGGTATTTTGTCATTTTAGATTCTTTTTTTTTTACATAAATATAATAATGTGAAGTTTTATTTTGTTATGTTTATATAATATTGCCCGCAGAGCCTAAATTTTTTGGACCCGGCCATCACTGTGTTTTCAGGACACAAATTTTAAAAATAAATGTTTCAAACATATTCTTTAAAATATTTCTTTTTTTTTCATTTTATTCTCACTTTTCATTGTAAATGTGATTTTTGGTGATTTTTAAGGTTAGTTTGTTACAGCCTTTTAAAAAAGTGATTAAAAGTTTATTTTTGATATAACAAAAAATAAAAAATATTTTTTTTCTAAGAAACTATTTTGTTTGATTTATGTTGAAAATTTTGAAAATTGATTTTTTGTGAATTCTTATTATTTTTAAAATTTTATCAAATTACATGAAAATTATTTTTTTAGCTAAAAAGTGATTTTTTTTAAGTGAAATAAGCCGAAACAAATGCATCCTTAATTATTTTTGCTTGAAATATTTATTTACATTTTTCCACAATCTAAATTAATAAAAAATGCATAAAATTCTCTAAAATTTTTATCTAGAATTTTATGGGAATGTCTATAATGTTGTTACTTGATTATTATGTCATACTTTTTGTACTCTTTAACTTTATTGCTGCATCAACTTTATACAAATTGATTAAGATAAATTTTGAACCGTTAATATAAATCACGAGTAAAATAAACTTTTAAATGATAATATCGATTAGGAGTAATAATAATATTTTTGATAGATAATACTAATTAGGGGTTAAAATATTTTTTTTAATATTTTGATTATTTTCTGTTTTGTTTCCATATAATCAAACAGAATATAGAAGCATATGGTCATATCATCTTTGTTGATAGTATTGTCTCCATTTCTTTTATCCTATTATCTTCGCATTTTGTGTCCCAAAACATTTATTAAACACTATTTAATAGTCGAATCGAGTTCTTTGAGATTACGGGAGTGTGATTTTACCACGGAAGCACAACCTCATCCACCCTCCTTATATTTTCTTTTGCGCCTAATAAAATCAAAGTTATCATTTTGGCATGATGCCCGTGTAGGTGGATATAGTTCGACCTTTAGGGAAGAGAGAGAAGAGAAGAGAAGGGATGAAAATTAATACAAAAAAGACTTTGGTGGATTGTGACAAATACAGACTAGCAAACAAATGAGCAGAGCAACCACCCCCCAACCCTCCCCATTTCCACAACTTTTGTCATATATCGGAATTTGAGTTCGAAACATGTTTTTTCTTCCTTCGTCTACAAAGGGATTAAAAATAGCAATAATGTTAGGTGTACATTATTTCTGTACTTACCATACAATCATCTCATGGTGTACGTATGATGTGAATACCATAGGAATAGATATTAAGATATTATATGGTATAAGATAAATGTGAAAGGATGTCACCTATCTATCAAATCAATGGATTATAAATGTAATATTAACTATAAGCAATACCAATGTAATATCAATCAAAAAGAGTTGATCATGTAATATACATCACATCTTGACAAGAAATTTCCTACCTAATATGATAAAATATGTAGCAAAAGCATAAGGGCTATAGCTCAGTTAGGTAGAGCACCCGCGCCAATGTTCTTTTTTCAGAGGAGTCCATCATGTAATCAAAAGAGTTGATCTTNCAAGAAGGCAATCAAGGAAGAAAAAAAATATATCAATTATGGTGTTTATCATTTTGTTAGTTCTTAGCCTAATTTTACCATCTTTAGTAATTTAATGAATTAGCTTCTTTAATTTTTTCTATTATTTGGTGTTTTCGTTCATGATCTCATACTCCACCATGTATTCATCATCATCATCATACTCCTACTCCTACTCCTACCCATACTCATACTCACCACCATCAACATCACCTTATCACCGACCACCTCCACAGCCACAACTTTGGTCACAGCCACCATCACAGAACTCACTTTGGTCTCAATCACCACCGCCAACATATCCTCCACCACCGCAACAACTATGGCATTTTCACTGTCACCACCACCTTCACAACCACTCTATTCATTCCTATGGTCAACTCAACCACCTCCAGACCTACCACCATCAACCACCCTTCCTTACCACCAATACTACCAATAGCAACCACCAACCTCCCTTGACTACCACCAACATAACCGCCCTTGTTACCAGCAATAGAGTCACCACCACTACCCACCCCCAAATCTCGGATCCTACACGGCCTCCACCCAAATATACACAACCACCGCAACCAATAGTACTACCATAATCACCACCACCAACTGAACCATCACCCACTCACAACCTCCACTTACAATAACCACAACCACCATTCTCTCGACAAATTAGACTACCATCATCGAAAAAATTCCCTACCATCATTAGCAAATCCATCCTCAGTACCGCCACAATCACCCTCCACAGATCCAAAATCAACACAGATATCAAATTCAGATCTGAGACAACCCACCACAAATCAACATCGAAAAGGAAGAGAAAGGAGAGAACAAGAAGGATGTTGGTGTGGCGACCCAGAAATCGCCATTGGCACGCAAAGGATTAGCTCTCTTACGAAAGCCTCCTAACGTGCTAATCATGAAAACATGCAATGTTTTATAAGAAGAAATCATTTTAAAATAACTAATGTTCATAAATGAAATAAAATTCTTACATAAAATATGAAATTAAATAAGTAAGAATAAATTATCTTAAATAACTGAAATGAAAACTAAAGATAACTCCACAACAACGCGAAGCTCAACAAAGATCTAATTTGTTCAAATCTATTGAACGAGGGGAGAATCTTCATCAATGTTATCTAATAAAAAAGTTGATGAGGGGTGAGTTATTGATCAGTGAATGACCACTCCACGGCGACATGGGACATTTTGTAAACATGACATGTAGATGCAAATGACATAATATAATATCAACCATGAAAACATTATATAATTATAATACATAGTATGTAAAAGCATTTGAAAATATAAATAAGTTGCGGCGTAGCGGTCTTACATGGGTGGTGGCGTCAGCAAGAAGACGAAGAAGAAAACTTTGGTTCTCATGTGCACATACTTTTTTATATATATGCATAAACTTTTTAACAATTAGAAATTAATAATATGACAGGCACAGAAATGAAAACGACGGCGAAAATGAAAATTTTGGCACTCACATGCACAAAATTTTGAACAACCAGAATTTAAAAAAATGACAAATGAAAATGAAAACTCTGAGATCCAAAATGCCTTGCAAAAAAGAAAACAAAATGAAGAAGAAAAAATGAAGAAAACTTTATATCAAGATAGCATATGTGATAAATGAAGAAAAACGAATAAGCAAAACTGATAGAAGAAAGAAAAAAGTGTTGAGATAAATGAAAAAAAAATGAAGAAAAAAAGGAGGGACAGTGATGAGAGAAGAGAGGAAAAAAAAGAGCAAGATGAAGAAGAAGAGGAACTCAAGGAGAGAATAGAAAAAAAAAATAACGAAAAAAAAAAAAGAAGAGAAGCGCGAGCGTGTGTAAGAAAGAGTGGGTGAAAGAATAGAGAAAATTTAAATAAAATAGAGAAAATTTACATTTATGTGGTGACAAAAAATGGTATACACGGTATTTTTTTAAAAAATAATTAGCTCCTTAAATATAAAAGCGTTGAATGTGATTTGTCTAAACATGATTGCATAATGGATATTAGTTCAATGAGTTTAATTTACAAATTGTTAAAATTGAACAAATTTAACAGGAATGAATAAATACTCCACATGACATGACACCGAAGAGATCACCTCAGCTCAGAAGAAGAGATAGGTAAGGTACCTGAAAAATTAACCCTCCCACATGGATGGTTCTCTAAGAAACATGATCTTTACTTATAATACAGCTTCAGTTACAGCACAAATTTGCACAACATATTCAATGTAATGATGGAGAACAGAATCACTACAAGTGAAGAACAAATCATGCAAAACTTGCTACTGAGAATTGAAGCGGAAGGCTTCCCCGGGTGTATACTTACCCCTCATACTGTAATGGTCAAACTTCGGGTTGTTATAGTCAACGGCCCTTGTGCCGACGGGTTTTGCCTCAGCTCCAACGGCACTGAAAACGGCTTCTCCGCTCTTTTCTCGCTGCCGGTGTCTTGGCCTTTCTTTCGAGCTCTTGGATTTAGTGTACGGTGGAATTTCGGTCGATCCATAGAATTCAGCAGCATACTCAGCCCGCTTTGACGACGAGCGGTGCTTGCTTGACAAAGAGGGGTCCTTGAAACTGCTTGATTTTATCTTGGGGGGCTTCATTTCAGAATATTTCTCAGCTGTGCTTGGAGTATGGACCTGCCTAGTCTCGGTAAGAGGAGCCGGAGCTGGAGCTGTTTGCCTATTGACAAAGGGAGGCTCCACTTCATCTTCGGGCATTCTAAGACGGTCTGTCAATGGTGTTATGCCTCTCCTGGGACTGTCAGATCTGAAACGTGAGGGTGTAAATCGAGTGAACGCACTAGCCAAAGCTTCAAGGGAAATTTTAGAAAGATCGGCAATGAGCTGTCCGAATGATGGCCATCCCGGCTCCTCTTTGGCATTCTCCAGGATAGGCACCGGTTTCTCATTGCTTGCTTGCACCTTAAACTCTCCTTCAGACGGCCGCTGCAGCATTTATGCAGTGTAATTAGCCAACAAGCAAAAGCAAAACTACTTTTTATAAATCACCGGCGTGACATAACAGTTTAAATAGTGGGTTTTGACGTACTAAATGCACAAAGAAAAATAGGATTTTACAGCACAAGGACGCAAGTTAAATGAAGGGCGAAATAGACAGATAGACAATCAAGAACAAGGCAAAGAGAAGTTAACAAGCATTGAGTTTGAAGTCCTGACTTTCAAAAGAATAACTGAATCTAGTCATGTTCTGGGTAAAACAACAGGCAGAGTTGTCCAGGATAAAGCAAAATAGCTTTTCGGCAACATTTTAAGGTCACAACAGGCAAAACATTCATATAAGTTCTGAAGATTCTAAGGTTTCAAACATTATTGAAGAAAATCATACATACAGTTTTGGAGAATAAAGAGGATCCAAATCCCTGCTGAAGCATGCATGTAGCATATCCCAATATGACAGCACCAACAACTGTAAGGATATCTGCAGAAAACCCCCACAAAATGGACTAAAATCAGAAAGCTAATCATAATTAGAGAGAGAATCTAATGGACTAAATGAACGATGCAGTCTACATATTCGCAATTGTTTCACTTCTACGCTGCATACAACAAATTCACATTTTCCAGCAAACAGACACATGTAAAAATTATATGTACTGAAGAAATTTAAAGAACAACCTTCTAATAAAGAATAAATCGAACACACCGAGAATAACATAGTGAAATTAAATTGGACTTGCTTGAATGGCATTTTTACATTCTACTTATGTACCACAGCCAAGGCATTTAAGACCAGACTGAGCAGACAAATCAGTTGGATGAACTGAGGTCAACTGAAGTTACTCACAAGCCTAGTCCATGAGAGCATAAGATGTTCCCTTAAATTTGAAGACGCGAGCATACCATATAAAATAAGGGTTTTGCTAACCAATGACCTAAGAGCATTGGTTAAGGAAGCCAAAGCAGAAAGTCTTGAGCTAATACTTCATTTATTGTCATTGGAAGCATACACATTTTACCTTTTTCAATACAAAGTTACCACTTTTTAGCAAAATCCATAATCATATCACAATGCATCCAATAGAGCCACCCTGCCCAACTTGTGTAAAATACGCCATTAGGGTGAGATGCAAGTAAACTTGTGTAAATTGTCCAGGAACGGATGTCCATAGTAGTCTACAAACACTCATACCCTACAATCAACATGTAGTTATTTTCTCTTTCTTTCTTCATAACTGATATTTGATGTTTTTGTTTCCTTCTTTCGTATCTTTTTGTCTGTTTACAGGTGATATACAAAATTCAAAAGCAGAACTTCATCAGAATTACTTTTAGCAAAGGCGAGAAATTTGTATTCTTTAGTGAAGAATAAATCATTCAAAACTTTCTTTTCTTGTCTTGTCATATGTTTGGAAGGTACAGGAAAAAGCAGCAGATTATTATTATCTCATATTAAGAGAGATGATTTTATTAAATAACAAAAACATATAAAACAGATGATCAGAATTTAAAGTTTTGAAACCTGTACTGGAAATTGAACTAGACTGATTATCACAATCTTCATGGTCGAGAGAGATTTGCCTAAGAGCAGCATTTCCTCTGTCAATAACCAACAAAGAACAGGTTGGCCGAACATAGACTACATCAAAATCATTTGAGAACTTAGCATCCTCACTGGGCCCATCCCTGTAGCCTGCAACATTTGACTTTCCTCCAGCAATGGTTGTCACACCTAAAAAATACTTACAAATATCAGTAACTATATCCTTTTTTTATAATAGAAATAACAACATCCTTTTTCACCATTCATACTGGATATTCTCACCAATAAACTAGGATTCTGTCTGTCAATATCTGCAGAGGCATAATTAACATGTTTAACAAATAGTAGGTACTACTGGTCCTGTCCTATGTATGGACATGCCTATATCCTAGTGGCCTTGGCATAATGAAGGGATTAACCATTAAGCCATGTATTTGACTGTGGGGTTTTCATGCTAAACATCCCTAGAAGGGTTCAAAACTTACAGCACAAAGAAAACAACACTTGTATATTGAATTCCTATTAGAACTTTTTATGTTCAAACTCCATTCTTCTATTTACCAATAAACCGAGTTAATCCAGTCCCGACCCAGAAATCTTTTAACTCAGTTAACACATACCAGCATCGCCAATCTTTCTGACGGCCATATTCTGCGTATCAGCAACATAAACATTCCCTTTATCATCCATGGTTATGCCTTTGGGATGATTAAAACGAGCTTCACTTGGTTTTCCATCCACATGACCAGTGTATCCCTGAAACGACCCAGCCACCAATCTTCCTCTACTATCTGCAGCAGCATAAAGTGACAACAGAAGAAACTAAGAAGTAAATGCAAGTCCAATGAGTGAAGATCAAACCATTCTAATTTTTCAATTTCAAATAATCCAAAATTCTGTTTAACTTGCTTCGTAACTTACATTTGCTAATGCTGCTATGAGAAACTCATGAACCAAATATATTATAATCTTAAGCTTGACTTTTTCCCTTTTCCTTTTACTTTCTTTTACCCTTACTTTTGCTCGGGGAAGTATCAATACCAGTTAGTTGAACCAGTCAAAAAACTAACTCAGATTCCTTAATTTTATTTCTATCTTCATTCTTACGATTCAAGGGCAGAGTACAAATCTAATTTTATATAACTATCAGAAAGAAGGAACATCCCCGGAATTATGTCACAAGTGCCATATCCTAACAAATCAAATTGGCTAATGATAGTTATAAAGAATCAATAATTAAGAGGACAAGAGCAACCATACATTGGGACAATGGTGGCGTAATTTTAACAATGTTGCTATTAATTGCATCGACGGCATAGAGTTCGCCATCCTCCTCAGACACGCGGATCCTATGAGGGATTACCCCAATTTCGTTTCCTCCAACAACAGTCTCAACCACATAACCATCCTCAAATTGAAGAACATTCCCATCTGAAAAAACAATCAACAAATTACATTTGCATGCACACTTTTTTTTTCCTCAATAGACGAACACCAACCATAAGAATCTAACACTACACAAATAGCTAAGTTACAATCACTGTTCAATGACCAAACCAAAATTACCTGAGTGTGGCGTCTTGGAGGCAGACCTTGTCCACTTGAGAAGTGAAGACAGATGCCTAATCAATGGCCCTGATTTACCAACATCAATTAATTAAAGTAACAAAACACACACACACACACACAAAATAAAAGCATACCCACTTGGTAAAAACATGCAAAGTGATAGGGGAATCAAATTGGTATTCGACAGCATAAGGCAAAAAAGATTCAAAATTTAGCACACCCATTTAAAAAATCGGAAAATCCAAATAACAAAGGAAAAAAAAATGGGGTTGTGAAATCTTTATGGTGTCTTTGGTTACCTGCAGGAGCAGCTTGAGCCTGAAAGCGGAGATTGAAGGTGGCAGCAAGTGCAATTAGAGCATAAAATAGAAAGTGATTCCTCATAGTTTTTCCTTATTTCGGAATGATCCTACAAGGTTGTGTTGTGACTTTGTTATTGTGAGAAGAAGAAGAAGAAGAAGAAGAAGAAGAAGAAGCTGAAGCTATGGAAGAGGAATGCAGAGATAAAGGGACATTTTTTGGGCAATGAAAGCACGGAACATCGAGAGAGTAGATACGAATTAGCAAGTGGGTTCTTTACTTCTTCCTCTTCTACTTCATCTTTGTTCAGCAAAACAGTGCTCTTCCCCCACACCCTTCAATCAATGCCTCTCTCAGCGTTGCTTTTTTTCAATCTTTTTTATTATTATTATTATTATTATTATTATTTTTTCCTTAAGGAAATCTAACCTTTTAATAAGTAATCTCAAATTTACGTTTAAATAATAATAAAATATTTTTTTTATACAGAAACAAAATGATTTGTATAATGATGACATATACTTCAATTCCTTGTATAAAATGTACTAGTTAGTGAGCTAAAGATTCACCAAATCTCGATAGATAAAAACAATATATATATATATAT
>QANU01054686.1:0-18784 GCA_003254905.1 Nissolia schottii
TTGTTCATTTATAGAATAATAAAATAGGGTACAAAATCCACTTATAAATTATGCATGCTGCTCCCTCCATGCGCAGACCCACCGAAGGCTTGCATAAAACCCTAGAGAACTTGGTTCAGATGTTCTCTTTGCTTCCTCCACTTCTCCTTTAGTTTATTCTTTAGTTTCTTCTTTTCTACCTTCTGCCTTTGATTTTCCACTTCCCACCTCTGCTTTTCCTGCTCCAACCTCAACACCTGATTATGCAACTTCTGGTTCATCTGGAACACTCTTTCCTGGAGCTTGTCAGACTCTACTGGTGTACCCGTAGTAGACCCAGAAAGAGATCTACCTCCGCCCCCTGATGTTAACAGTCGTTGTGTGCCTCGGCCGTAAACCCAATTACGGTTCTGGCCTCCAGACATGTGGTTCCATATCCCCTCCTCATCCACGGGAGTGGGCACACTACTAGGGGGTGCACTCTGCATCTGCTGAGTCTGCGCCTCCAAAAAAGCTTGTTCAAATGCAGCCTACGTAAATAATTGATAAAAATAAACGTTATTAGAATTAAATTAAAAAATCAATACCAAAGAATATTCAAAATTGAACAAATTAAAAATACTTACTGCGGTTGCCTCCGAGAGCGCATCAACCTAACCCGACTTGTCACTTTTCAACGTGTCGGTCTCACGGAACAGTTTCGCATCAGTCGGCGGCCTTCCAAGAATTTTTGTCTTCATATTTAGTTGAAAATTATATTAAAATATATAATTAACTAATTACCTAATATAAATATCAACTAATCAATTAATATGTAATTAACTACAATATATACATTACTAATAAATTAACTTCTACTTTATTATAAAATATATACCATTCTCTGTCGCGTCTCGGGCAAGCTAGCAGACCCTCCAGTGTGCAAGTTGCCACCCCAACCTCGCGTCCGTACACGCTTCGAGCTGGCCGACCTGGGCTTGTATTCCTTCCATCCCAGTATAGCTTCAGCGCCGCTAACTGGTCGGGAGTCATCCCATCGGGATTCGGGCACTTCCCCGATTTGATGTCCCGATAGAGCTGCTGCAAGCGTCGGCCAGCTTTATAGTTGAAAGCTTTCTTCATGGCTTCCTCCTCGACTGGGTCAATAATGAAGTGACGCTGAAAAAATAATATTACTTAATTAAATTATTAAATAACACAATTGACGTAATTACTTAATATTTAAAATAATGAATTTATCATTCTTGTATCTCACCTTGAATATGCTGTACACGCGATCCTTCTCCTCAGGTCGAAGATCCTGCCCGTTTAAGATGGGCCGAGTGTAGCATTTCTTCAGTGTTTCCGTCACGACTCGCTTTCTAAGGGCGTGAGGTTCAAACCTATTTAGACATAAAAGCAAACCTTGTTAGTTTATTAATAATAAATAATAATATAAAAACTTATTAATTAATTAATTAACAAATAAATTAAAATATTTACATACCCGCTGAAGCTGGCATCGACTCGCAGACGGGCCTGATCCTCGGTCGACGATCCCTCAGTGTGCGGGCTAGCACCCGTTGGAGTCTCCGGCCGCTACCTCTCACCAGCACTCGAAGTCTTTGGCTGCTGACTATCAGCAGCAGAGGAAGCTCAAGGAGAAATGTCGGAGTAGCTCCCAAACCTTGCCTGATCTACTGCCGCTGGAGGCATGAAAGTCAGCGGCGGAGCATCACCAACCAATGACCGATGGTCGTCGACGTCTATCGGCCCTTCCCCCAACCTAGTGGTGGGCATAGAACCCGCCCTAGTCGGTGAACCAAAGGAGGGTGTCCTGCCTCCCCTCCCCCGACCCCGACCACCGTGTCGCACCGGGAAGCAGTCGGGCACCTGCTTCTTTCCTTTATCATCGACGATTAGGACTAAGTATACGCAATNTGTAAATTGGGCACTTATCATGCCTCCCCTCCCCCGACCCCGACCACCGTGTCGCACCGGGAAGCAGTCGGGCACCTGCTTCTTTCTTTTATCATCGACGATTAGGACTAAGTATACGCAATTAAAAGATATAATTTAGCACAATTAACTTAAACTTAAATTAATTTATTAAAATAACTTAACATATATACATACGTAGCATACTGAAACACCCTAGCTAACCGCATACGCTTAAGTCATACGCAAGCTCACTAGGTTGTTTACTACCTGGTGGGAATACCGTAGTCCATTGTTAATTTAGAAAATAGTTGGTTAAGAAAATAGGGACCGATTTTTAAACTTTTCATTTGCCTAGATTATTGAATAAAATAGAGTTATGCGTCGGAAAGAACAAGTATAACAAGCGGTAAAGCCCTTAGGCTTAGCGGATAACAGTCAAATAGTAATAAAGCATGTAATATACATTCATCTGGTCCATCATAACTGTCATGTAATTATTACAATAAATAATATACAAGTAACATATACATAATCCAAAATACATGATATCAAAATACAAGGGCTGTTGTAACACTACTCAGCATGCCCTTGGCAAATATACTGGCATCCAACTGGCTCTGGAGTCCATGTCCTGTCACGACCACTCATAGCTCCTCGGTCGGCTCGTCGGCATCCTCGTAATACGATTCATCATAAGTCCCTGAAGTCATAAGGCAGTGGGAGTGAGAACGGTAGGTTCTCAGTGGGAATAACTTTAGTTCTTGGATCTCATGTCATGTTAGGTCGGACTTCAGGCCGCTCAGAGATTTCTAAGTGATCATGCATACTAAACATCCTACTAATTATTATCTGGCCTAAGGTTCTGGACGGCTTTATCTACGTTACTAAGTGATAGGGGATCTAATCTTCCTTACTAGGTTCTCGTGCTTATTGGCATTACGTGTACATACATAGTCGTCTCGAGCGTACTCTTGACAGTAATTACAGAATATCAGTTACATACATTTCATATATTCATGCATATCAGGTTGAACATGGTTTTTGAAATATATGTTATCCCCACCATAGTAGTGCCCTCTTCCGATAGTACTATGACAGGATAACCTCGCACCATCCAGGTAGGCCCTCTTTCGACCTTCCTGCGGTGGGCTTCCACCTGCCGTGTGCCCTCTCTCGACACCTCAGCAGTGGGAGGATATTGTACCCCCACCATAGCAGTGCCCTCTTTCAACAGTGCTAGGCGTGGTAACCACACACCTCCAGGTATGCCATATCGACACCACCTATGGCGGGCTTCAACCTTTAGTATGCCCCTCTGACCTACTGAAGTGGGATTGTTATTTGGACCTGTGATCACAGCCGGTACATGTTTCTCATAACTTTTCAGCATTTCTTTTCATACTGCATTTCCGCATTTGTTTCCTTTCAGTAACTGCATCATGACATGACTTATTCCCTATGGTTCAATTCATAATCTTTACTTATCTCATAATTACTTCTAATCCTCTAAAATTGCCTTATCATGATGCATGCAATGCTAACATATTACGTCACATACTGTAAATACTGCACTTACATCAGTTACAACTTACAGTTACATCATTGATTGTTAGACTATGTGCCTCAAGACAGATTCCATAGGACTTTCAGGTCTCAGACCGCTTAGCGGTACCTTATGTTCGCTCAGCGGTATGAGGTTTCGTAAAAATATATTTTCCATCAAAAACGTCAAGTTCTGCCACCAATCGCTCAGCGGTGCATTGGGATCGCTCAGCGGTACCAAGGGCCGCACAGCGGTCACTAGCGAATCTGAAACAGATTTCTTTGTTTTTATTGCTTTCTTTTCCTCTTTTCTCATGGATTCTCCTTGAGGTTTCCACACATATTCCAACCATCAAATCCTATCTAGTCCAGGTCACAAGACCCTTCAGAATCATTCCTAAGTCCTAGCATGATTTCTAGTACACATACAAACATAAAGACATACACACACACATAACCATACAAGCAAACATAACCACCAAAGAGCTGAGAAAACTAGAGTTACCCACTTCTTGGGGGCTGTCCGGTGATGAGGAAGAGGTGGGAGAGTTGTCCTCCAAGCGTAGGGCGCGATCCAAGCTTCCCGGCGGAGTTTTTGCAGAGCAACCGCGGCGCACACGGACCGAGTTTCGGCTAGGTGAGGATTTTTCTAAGAATTTTCTGGTTATGGGGGTGGCTATTTATAGCCAAGAAGCTGCCCCTTGAATTTACCATTTTTCCCTATGCAAAATTACAAATTTGCCCTTTTTTATTTTCTTTAAAAATTAATTAATTCAAATGATAATCTAAATGTCCCATCAATGAATAGTAAATTGGATTTTAAATTATTTTCCTTGAATCTGATTTCTCTCACGTGGGCTGCCCAAATTTTGGTTTTCTCCTAGTTCCGTTTCGCTCGTGTTTTATCGCTCGCAATGTCAATGCGTCGCGTACGGTCGTTCAAAAAATATTCTGCTTATACCGTTGCGATCCTCTAATTTCCCTCTACCTAGGAATATTAATCTTAGAAGGTGTTTGTGAATTTTTCTCCGGAGGAGTATTTTTCACAGATACCTTTAACACGTCTTTGAGCCCCGGTGACTGCCGACCGCTATTCTGCTCGCGGTTTCATTACTTCCCAACCTTCCCAATGGGATCGGGGACTATGCTAAGGTGTCTAAGATTTTTCCCTGGTACTGGTTGGGTTTCCAGAGACTTAGGGCTCTCGGCTCAATTTTACAGGCTAAACGGAGCAGTTTTAGTGTCTGCAGAATCGTCCGAAACTCAGCAGAACTCCGTTTAACGGTCAGTTTAATCTCATCATCCAATTCTGAGGGTCAGTATACACATATAGTATAATATATACATATATACATACATTGCTGGTGTTGGTGGTGGCGGTGGCGGTAGTGTAACACCCTGTTTTTTTCCCTTACGAAGATTTCGCAAAATAAATAAATAAGAATAAATTANAATCATTTGAGTGTCATCAGAATTCATCAAAACTCAACTGAATAATTCCCACAGACTCCTACACACTTACTCATACCAAGGTTCAACGAACAGTTATTCGGGGAAATTCTTACTAAGAAAAGAGCTGGATGTTACACATACTATATATAACATACTAATATATAACATACATATTAAAACATACTATATATAATATATAGATACATACATAACAACTAATATATACATACATAACATACTATATATAATATATACATAATATAACTTAATATATATAAAAATATTAAAATATAACTTAAATATTAATATATATAAACATATTAAAGTATAACTTAATATATAAAAACATATTAATATATAACTTAAACCCTATACTTAAATTATAATATAATATATAATATAATATATATATAAACATATATATATATATAGTATAATATAGTATATTTTAGTATATATAAACATATATATAACTTAGTATATACATATAATATACATAAACATATATATAATATAGTATATTTTAAACCCTAAACATATATATATATATATATATATATATATATACATATACATAATATAACTTAATATACATAAACATATTAAAATATAACTATATATATAAAATATAATATATATATATATATATATAAAATAATATATACATACATAGTATAAAATATACACATATAGTATAATATATACATATATACATACATTGCTGGTGTTGGTGGTGGCGGTGGCGGTAGTGTAACACCCTGTTTTTTCCCCTTACGAAGATTTCGCAAAATAAATAAATAAGAATAAATTAATAAGATTGAAAAATTTAATTATTAACTTTAATCCCTAAAATATTAGCTAAAAATAGTAATTTTACGATCTCATGAAGTCTTGTGAGGTCCGAGTCGATTTTCGGTTATTATTAAAATTTAATTACGACTCAAAGGAGTCCGTAAAATATACTAATATGAATATAAATTTAGGAATGCCTCTGCAAAACTTAAACTACTAATAAGGAAAATTAGTAGATTACAACGGTATGTCCGAAATATTTTTAGGGCATCCGTACACTAACCATTAGGGACAAAATGCGATCAAACATGACCGAAATGGGTCAGGAAACCTTAGTAGTTATCCTTTAAGCAAGATATTTATATATAATATAATATAATATAATAGTATAATAATAATAATTGATATATAATAACATAACTGAGGGGCATAAGCCACCGCCTCAGTGCATATATAAATATATGCTTTATGCTTTCCTTCGAAGGCCATCCCCCTGTGCCCCAAAATTCATAATTTCATACTGCTAAATTTATTTCTGTTCCGTTCATGCGCTCTGCGATTACGCCGTTGGATTCTGGAAAAATAGCACGATCGCCTCAAGATTCGCGGGGGTCTTTTCTCACAGCTTTCAAAACGCTCAAAAAGTGGGTAAACCGACGTAATCACTGTCTATGTGATTCTAAGAAGAGTGACAATTATTTATGATGTGTTTTATGTTAGAATATGTTAGAAATGATTATGAACCATGAATTTATATTCTTTAGGATGTGAAATATTATGATAAATGCATAGGAAAGTGTTTATGATGATGGTATGAAAAAACTATGTAGCTTACTGAAGTATTGCAGAACTGAGACCTGATGCACGCCCAATACGCTAAGCGCATCGCTGAGCGTGGCACTGAGCGGCCCGAACTGAACATTTTGCAAACTCCATTGGTTCTCAATTCTGTAATTACTCCAGAAATGATATGGATATACTTATGAGTTATATGATATTATATTTGCTAAATGATTAAGATTAGGTGGAGTACACAATGGAACGATAAAATAATGATTGTCTTACATGAGGAATAGTAGGTGCTTATGATTATGAGGTACTATAGGTTAAGTATATGATGCTGATCTTTTAATGAAAATGATAAAGATGACGACATGAATTATAATGTGATAATTGTTGCTTTAAGATGATGAATGAATATAACTGCTTTATGATGATGAACTGTGATTTTTATATATGAATTGTGCCTATGATGATGATGATAATGTTGGTCTTGGTAACCAATACCCAAGAGGGGGGGTGAATTGGGTATTTTAGAAATTATTCTAATTTCAACAAATATTGCTTTTTCATGCAATTAACGTAACTATGCAGCGGAATAAAATAATTAAAGATGTAATATAAGCATGCTCAATTATGTTTGTAATAAAACAATAAGATCAACAAAGCAACTTAATTATAAACAATTATCAATAGATGCAATTCTCAAATGTGCAANGTGGCCGCAGCTACAAGGGATGAGGACGGAACCGCTAATAAGGCTTGCCTTATACCGCGGGAGTAAAATGAATTTCAAATGAGTTTCCAAAGATGATGATTTTGATGTAGTATTATAGCTATATGAATCATATGATGATGTTGATGTAAGATTATTTCATAATCTCATAAAGATTTGGTCCATGTATCGTATAGTGATACTAACTCTAATTAAAGGGAATCAAGATGATGGCAATTGATTCTGTAAGATATGATAGAGTTAGTGGGGGGTATTTTAGTAAAACCGACCCTCCCCTCTCCCTTATAATTAAGATGGCATTACTCAAAGAAGGATACACGAGTGTTTTAAGGATTCCAAAGAATTCAGAAAACATTAGGGTTTGAGGTCTGCCGCTCTTCTCACCATCAGAAGGGATTGTAAGGATTGAAAGGAAGAGAGGGGAAAAGAATTGTCAATACCATCCAATCACATCAATGGATCCGGGTATGTCTCTCCTTCTTAACCTTATTTACAATGTGATAATCATAAATTTCAAGATCGTTATTTTCATGAATTGTCAATTGAAAAATCACAACTTACAGTTGAGTTAAGAAATAGATTCGCTGTCAGATGGCGAAGATAATGAAGAGTAGGTTCCCCGATCACTTAGTAATATAGATAAAGCTGCTCAAGATTAGTATGAACATTCATAACTACTAAAGCTTTAGTATAATGGCAACACCTAGAGACCCTTGCGCGGCGGAATCATGATTGAGTATAATATGAGTTATGGTGATTAAGGTTACCCACTGAGGACGCAATGTTCTCATTCCCCACTCCTTTATGATTCCAGAGGCAGGACCTGATATGGAGCAGGGACAGGAACAACATGAGGAGGATCCATATCTAGAAGAGTGAGCCGAAGAGTAGGCATTTAGTTAGTAGATTATATGTGATATGAATTTTTCTGTACTAAATGTTTGTATGTAACAGCTATCTTAGTACTTATATATCTGGTTGTGAACATGTGTTATGGACCCGAACCCATGGTGGATGTTATGTTGGATTGTTTAGTAGCTCTTACCAATGTTAGCTAAGCATGTTATTCTATTACTCGTATTACATGTTCTACGAATTACAAGGCTCCTACTTTATGCTATGAGATATAAAAGAAAAGTTAAAAATGGGTCCTTATTTTCCAAGTAACTCTACTTTTCAACGAATAAGCGAGACTAAGTATCCTCCCAACCAAAGCAGATAACAACTTAGCAAGCGAGTTTACCACTTAAGCGTAGACTAGCTAGCTGGGGTGTTACAGGCAGCAGTGACCGTGGTGGCAGCAACGAGAGCGGCGGCGGCAGCGAGAGCGGTAGTAGTGAGAGAAGCACGGTTTGGGAGAGAGTTTTGGAGAGTTGGAGAGTTGGAGAGTTTGGGAGAGAGTTATAAATAGCCCCAATGGCCACTGCGTGTCAACCTCACAAATTGCTTAAGTTTTCAGAAATTTCAGTTCCATTTGTGCACTCTGCTGTTACGCTGCCGGACTCAAGAAACATGGTGGAACATATCAACGTGAAGAGGATATTTTTCTCTCACTTTCACTGATTCAGAAAATGCTTAGGAAGTGGGTAACCCTAGACCCACTGTCTATGTTGATTTGTTATGTTATTTTTGTGCTGCTATGTAGAAAAATAACTTAGGAAATATTATGTGGAAAATAAAGAGATAATGTTGTGAAGAGGATTTTTTGTAGTTTTAATGTTAGAAAAGTATAACTATACTTGTTGGAACATAGGGAAAGTATAAATATGTTTACAGTGAAGAAACTATGTGAAATATGCAAGAAACAACGCTAAGGATGAGTTTAAGGCAAGGTCATTCGAATGACCTGGCATTGTCATTCGAATGACCCTAAATTTTACTCATCCAGCCATTTTAGCAGGTCATTCGAATGACTTGGCATGGTCATTCAAATGACACTGCAAAAAGCACAAAACGGGAGCAAAATTTTAGTGTCATTCGAATGACTCAGCTAGTCATTCGAATGACCACTAAAGAACTTGAGATTTTAGCTTTCCTACATGTTCCAACAAGCATAGAAACTTGGAAAATGATATATGAAAGTAACTGTAATTTATTGTACTTATGAAAGCATGCATCATGAAGACCCGGTTGCTATCAGGTTTTAGGACGACCGTAGATAGCTAGAGAAGTTTCACCTAAAGTTTAAAGAGCATAATTGAACCCTAGGGAATAATGATATCTTAAGAAGGTTCCGGCCACAGAGGGTCCGGTATACCTTGAACAAAGTACTTAGTTATATGATTAGGGTTATCCCCTCTCTTGGCACGTCCAACGGACAAGCCCCTCACCAGTCCAGCAAGATGGATTGGTTATGAACACAGGCATAGGCCTGACCACGATAACACAGGCACATGCCTGATTTTATGAACACAGGCACATGCTTGACCATGAAGCCATAGGCCTTACCACGTTGAATATGTAACATCCCACTTTTCCCTTAACAAGGATTTCACAAGAGAAATATCAGTAGAAGCCCTTTGTATAGGTTAAAGATATAAAAGCTTGAATCCTTAAGACAAAAGTGTCTGTAGAAATTATTCTGTTTAGTTTCTTGAAATTCTGATGACACTTAAACGATTCCTCTTGACCCTTAGAATTGGATGGTAAAACTAAACTTCGGTAAAACGGAGTTCTGTTCGGTTTCGGGCGATTCTGCAGACACTAGATCAGTTCCTTTTGGCCACCAAAGTTTAACAGAGAGTCTCAAGTGTCTGGAAACCAAAACCTTATAGAGGAAAAGGTTACAAATACCTTAGAATAGCCCCAAATCCTCACTAGGAAAATTAGGAGATCGCGGAAAGACGACCAGAACATTTTTCGGATGGCCGCACGCGAAGCACCCGGGTAGCATACGACAAAACACGATCAAACAGGACTGAGATGTGGGCCCCACGGCCACCCCAATATGTTCTCTCTCACGTTTTCTCTCTCCTAATATGGACCAAGCATTTTCGGTCAAAGTCAAAGATGACTAGGAGCTTAGTCATCATCCTTATCCATTTGATTTAATTTCTTTTTCCTTTTTCTTTTGCAAAATAAATATGTGGACAAGAATTGCCCAAACCCCACGGCCAAGGAGGCTATAAATACCCCTCCATGGCATTTTATTTCTTCATTTTTCCATCCATTGAGTTCCTGCTCAAGTTCATTCAGTTCGAAGACCCTGTCGTTACGCTGCCAAAAAACTCAGGAAACTAGTCAGGGAAGCTCAACGCTCTTGGAACCTCTGTTCTAACCTCCTAACCATCTCTAATCCTCCAAGAATGTGGGTAATCCTAAGCTTGCTCACCTCTTTTGTGGCTTCTATGTGCTTGTTTTGCTTGTATGTTCATATTATGTCTTATGCTAGAAATGCTAGGTTAGGGATGGATAGATGACTTTGATATGCTTTCTGAGCTGGATATGATGGTATTGTGATTGTTGGAACTTTTGATGAAGCCCCGAGAAGTGGCCATGGGAACATTTTGAAAGAAATACAAGAAAACAAAGGAGGAACCCAAGTCACGCCTAGGGCGCTGAGCAGCCTCTAGGGACCGCTGAGCGACCTGGGATATAAACCTTAGAAAATTTTTTTCCACTAATCTGTGACTAGGTTGACTCTAGGGACCACTGAGTGGCCCCAATGGAAGCTGAGCGGCCCCCAATGGACGCTGAGTAGCCCAATGGACGCTGAGCAGCCTGAACTGTGGTTGCTTCATGGGAACTGAGGAATGAATGTTTATGAAAGTTATCTCATACCGCCTAGTTCCAAAAAAACTTGCCTGAATGACTTATGTAGATCAGGATGTGATTATGTGATTATGTGTTTTGGTAAAGCATGTATCATGAGGATAGATCACTAGAGGATTGTCGCTTAATGAAAGAGAGATCATAATGGAACGTAGGGAACATGAGTATGGTCTAATGGAAAAGATAAATGTAAGTATGGTCAATGTTACGAATGAATGATGATGAAAAGAGTAAACACGTATACGGTCCACTTCCGGCTTAGCCCAAAGGAAGGCAGGCCCTCGCCACCCGGGAAGGGGGTGGAGTCTTGTTGCCTCAAGGAAAGGACGAAGAAGGTAGGTCGTACATTGCCATGGGGACGATGATCCTGAGGTGTATGAGGAGGTGTGGCATGAGTCAATGAATGATGATGAGTCTCATGCATGATTACTGTGCCTCATCGGCATGATGACCAGTCCACTGCATTGAATGATCAACGGCATGCTCGAAGGGAACGCATGCATTGGTGAACGATGATCAATGGCATGCTCGAAGGGAACACATGCATTGATGAACAGTATCATGCTCGAAGGGAACGCATGAAGAACGATCCCGTGCTGGCAAGCATGGTATAATGATTCCCGCACAACATATGCGTGAGGATCAGTCAAGTCTGTCTGCATACATGTATATGTGGTTATGTTACAATGGTAAAGAATAGAAAGTGCGAGAACCTAGATAAGAAAGACTAGTTCCCCCGATCACCTAGTAAATTAGATAAAGTTGTTCAGGATCTTAGGCAAAGATAATAATCAGTAGGAGTTTAGTATGCATGATCACTTAGAGATCTCCTGAGCAGTCTGGAAAATAACGGAGTAATAAAATAGTCGGTAGTGCTAGGGACGCCCATTGAGGACAAAAAGTTCTCACCCCCACTCCTTATAGGTTCAGGTGTGCACAACGAATGGATCGACCAGAGGGATGCGTGGTAGACGACAGAGGGCTGTAGCAGGATAGTTTTGGAGCCAAGGCAAAGTGACGATGGTTGCATTAGGACGATAGATGTTTTGTATAATGTCCTATGACTTTTATACATTTTGTGTAAATATTTAGTATTAAGGCAAGGTGTAACTATGTATTGGACCTTGTTTGTAATTATATATACTTATACTCTTGATGTTTTACTTCGGTTACTACCTGGCTTATATTAGGTGCTCGATTGTTGGTATATGTTCTTTTAATCATGCACAACTCCTAGTTTATAGTTTGATAACGCACACGAACGATTTTCAAATGGGTCCATATTTTCGCGTAAGAGATATTTACAAAGGTAAAAGTAAGGGCTAAAGGTAGCCTGACACAACGAATAACAACCCTGTGAGCATTGCTTACTATCATGGACGTGAGCAGTTAGCATGGGTGTTACAGAATACAGGCATAGGCATGACTTAATAATAGGCCCATAGAATAAAATGAATAAAGTTATGCAAGGTCGAGTCACAAGGCCGACCTACGAGTCCATGCCTTATCGAGTCACAGGGTCGATTTCTCGCCATCCCCCCAGTTGGGTGGTTGTACCTATCGTTGCTCGATGTCTTTCTCATATGAGCTTTATGTGGCTAGCTACCACACTGGTAGAGATCGTTGCTCGGTCATCTACAGTAGGGAGCGCAAGTAGGTTGTAGCTGTCGGCCACGACTACAAAGGTGTAAGGACTATGTACCAAGAAGGACGTAGCCACAGGGCGCGTAAGAGAACTGTAGATCCTCCTCATGCATGAGATGTATGTATGGATGTATGTATATAAGTATGTATGTGTGAGTATGTAAGTATGTATATGCATGTATGCGATGGGTTTGTCGAGTGAAACAGCATAACAAGACTGTCCCACCAAGTACGGATTACGTGGGTACGTGATCACAAGACACGATACCCAGACGATCAGGATTAAAATGCACAAGAACCTCTAATTAGGGAAGCAAGATTAGATTCCCCAAGTCATCTAGTAACGTAGATAAAGCTGCTCAGGACTAATATGGCGATTAGAAATCAGTAGGGATTTAGTATACATGTACACATAGGGATCCCCTGAGCGGCCTGGAGTATAACCGAAGAAAACGCAAGGCCACTATGTTCCCAGTTTTCCCACTGAGAACTCGTCGTTCTCACCCCCTCGTTTATAACTCCAGGATCTTACGACGGGACCTACGATGAGGACTCTACAGAGCCGCATGAGGAGCCGTGAAGGGCAGTGATGTAAGGTGGACACCCAGGGGAACTGGTCAAGCAGGAGTTTTACAAGGTCTTAGTGAGAAGTGTTCCAGTTAGCCCTGATGTTTTGCAGACACATGTTGTATTTTGACAAACTTTATGATTATATAGTACTTATTGTAATAATTATGTGACTTCTTGTAAATATATGTGATGGACCACATACTTATTTATCCATCTATTGATTTATGCGGGTTGATAACGGTTAAGCTTAAGGGCTCTATCACTTGTATTATATGTTTTATCTAACGTACAACACATATTTTAGGAAATAAACTAAGGAAAGAAAAAGTTTAAAATCGGTCCATATTTTCATGAGTAAGTATTTTGAAGGATAATTACGGACTATATTTATTCCCACCAAGTAATAAACAACGTAGTAAGCATTGCGTACGACTTAAGCGTAAGCAGTTAGCTAGGGTGTTACACAGTGTACCTTGAAGGAAGTGCGTAGTTATATGATAGGAATCCTTCTCTTGGCAAGTCCACAAGACAAGCCCCTCACCAGTCCAGCAAGATGGATTGGTCAATGATATGAACGCAGGTTTAAGACCTGTTCTATGATGAAAAGAAAGAAAGAAAGAAAGAAAGAAAAGATGAATGTTTGAGGACGTGACGTGACAAAGTCCCAAAGAATGTTAAGCAGAACACTCGTGGTAGCGTCACAAGGGCCTGCTAGAGAGTGAAAGTAAGTTCCCAGTCATGTCAAGAGGCCAAGCCGAGGAAAGCATGAGTCCACGCCTGGTTGCGTCACAAGGACAGGCCCCTCGCCATCCCACTAGGTGGATGGTTATTCCTATTGATGAGCGATAAATGACCCTAGTTTTCATTGGTGGTTCGCAACCACTCAGGTTAGAGTGCTGCCTAGTCGTCATCAATATGGAAGTTAGAAGCAGGTTGTACAATAGGTAGGGATGACGTCCCCGGTATACAAAGGTGGAAGGACATAAAGAGCTAAGAAGGACGCGACCTCGGTCCCCTTGTTTGACCGGAAGCTTAAGAGAACCCAGATCCCCTCGTGCATAAGATATGTAATGTATGACTATATGTATGTAAGTCCATATATATAGCACGTAGGTACCGTCAAGAGAACGCTCGAGACGGCCTATATGAACGTCATAGATCAAGCGAATAAAGTTAATAAGCACGAAGCCATAGATAATAAAAAGACTAGAGATTCCCCGTCACCTAGTAATTTAGGTAAAGCTAATTATGACTAGGACGAATAATAATAATCAGTAGGAATCTAGAATGCATGAACACATAGAGATCTCTGAAGTGGCCTAGATCATAACCGAGGTAGTAAGATAACCCTTACGCTAAGGTACCCCACTGAGGATGAAATATTCTCACCCCCACTCGTTTATGACTCTAGGGGCAGACGAGGACTATGCTAAGCAACTGGGGGAGCCGAAAGGATGGTCACAAGAAGCCGACATCTGAGGGGGATAGGACTTAAAGGCTGCTGGGGACATGCTAATAGAGGTGCACGATAGATAGCCCTTTATTTTGTGGAAGGGCAATGTATTTTGACGGATATGTTGTGTATATGTAAATTTTTGTAATACCTATGTGGATTCTTATAACTACGTGAGATGGACCATGTGGTGGTTATTTGTCTAATTGTGCTATGCTTAAGTAATCGTTGTAAGCCCAAGACCCTATCGTTTGTATTATACGTATCTTGTTCAAGAGCTGCTCATACTTTATGAAATAAATCGTAAGTAGAAGAAGTTTAAAAATGGTCCATATTTTCCCTAATCAAATATTTTTTTGAGCTTAATGAAGGACTATAAGTATTCCCACTAATTACTTAACAACCTAGTGAGCATTGCATACAACTTAAGCGTAAACAATTAGCTAGGGGTGTTACACCAGTGGTGGTCTAACACCGCCTAAAAGTTTCCACCGGATTGTGAATGCTACTTGCAATTACAGACGCAGAGCCAGGAAGAGGGGAGGATTCATGGCGGTACCAATGACGACGTTGGTGACGACAACAACGGGGTAAAGGGCAGCGACCAAGTTAGTGGATTGGGCGACGGTGCACAGTGGAATGTGATCAAGGGATGAAAAGAGAAAAAGGGAAAGAGAGTGAGGTAGCCAAGGTTGGTGCCGGTTTAGGGAGGAGATCAGTGGGATGCCGGTGGTGGTGGTGGTGGAGGCGCTAGCATTGGAAGGGGTGGTGTTGGGGTTGGAGGTCTTATTTGAAATTACATAATTTTAGTTTCACAAAATATTGGGGTCAAAAACATAAATTTTTTCTCACTAATACATGCCATTGAATCTAAAATCTTCGGTTAAAACACTTGGAGCAATTTTCACCAACTAGGTGCTCGATCCATCGTAGCAAGCTCGCTATTTTATATCATCAAACCATAATCATGTTTTGTGTCAAAGTTCCTGGTTAAAAAATTCCGAGACAGCAACAGTAGGCTATAATTTGGACAGGTTTGACTGAAATTCGGTTCTGCCAATCAAACATCGTTCTTTGAAATGTCACTACTAATTACCATGAGTCCACGTTCTTGGATAAAAGGAAATAACGCATATCATGCTATAAGTTGGAAGCCTTTAAAAGTTTAACTCGGACCACAAACCGGCCATCCCTATTGAATCTTGACGGACCCCCTCACTAATCTCAAAGAAAATTAAATAAAAGAATTAAAAGGAAAAAAAAAACTCTAGCTCCAAAACGTCAGGAAAAGGAACAGAATAGAATTTCTTCAATCAATAGAAAACAAATTCTTGAAAACACAATCATGAAATTAACCGGAGAGACTCAAGGACAGTTCTTGACTTGTTTCACGTCATCACCATTGGCCCCACGAAGAAAGCCAAGGAACCTGAGAACTCTCCTAAGAAAACCAGCAGATGATGACTTTGTCATAGTCCCACAATTCTTAAGAGACATGTCGTTGGACTTAGGTTCATCAGTTTTGGCCTCTGCCTCAACACTCTGCCTCTTCAACTTCACGGCAAACCACTTGTTCATTCTCTCCTTCGTGCCCTTCTTCTCGAAGCTTCTGAAGGGGCTGTACGTCACCAAGTATTTCTGCCTGTACATCGCATACTCTTGACGCCCCGCAGTTCTACGGCGAACAGGAACGGCATCATCGGAAGAAGAACGGCGATTTGTCTCTGGGGCACTCTCTTGTTTCGTGCTTATGCTTCTCAGCAACTCTGAGATTGCACTGACCTGTTGAAAAGGCTTTGAGGACTCTTCTTGAACGTGGTCTTTCTCGATGTCTTCCACATCTAGGTTCATGCAATCTTTATTAATGGAACCTGGGCTGCACTCCATATCTTTGATTTGAATGAAAGTTGGAACCTTTGGTTTTTGCAATTAAATGAACTTGTGTTCGTCCCGTATATATATACGGTTTAGAGGATTTATTTTTGAACTCCTTGAGTTGCAAGAAATAGATAGAGGCGTAATGTCACTTTTTATTTTTATTTTTTAATTGTGATTTCATTAAAGATTAACAGTTCTTGTGTATCAGTGGATAAGAAGTTAGATGCATTTAATGTCATGGAAAGATATGAGTGGATCATGTTTCTAAAAAAAGGCTTAATTGCGAAAACCGGCTAGTTATCGAGCTTGTCCTCTAACATGAACCCCAAATCAATATTCCTTAATTCGACCGAAACGAAAATCAATATTCCTCAACGAAATAAGGAATGATGAAACGTGGACCACCCAATCACATTTCGAGCCCATTTGACGACAATATTTTGATTAAGGGTAGCGAAATCCATTGGTCAGGATCTCCAGCTCTAGGACAAATATTAGTATTTTTGCTTCCATGGCTATGAACAAGACAGATAGTGATATTATGCTTCAATGCAGAGCCAATATTTTGGATTACGGCATATCTTCAAACATTCCTAATTTATCTTTCAATTTTCGGGCTCATCAAATCAAGTAAATCAAGTGGGGTATATATTCCTTTGATTTTTTTTCCGCTAAGGTAGTAAATCAAGTACGGTTTATATTCCTGAGATTTTTATTTGAAAACTCCCTTTATGCTCGCATAAAATAAGGATACTAAGGGTGCGTAAAGAATCAAATGAAATCAACAATGATTTGATTTGAAATAAATTGATTTGATTTATAAATCAATTACTATGTTTGTAACAAATTATATAAAATGCGATTTAAATTATATGGAAATCAATTTTGGAATTTGCTAAAATAAGAATCAATATGATTTAATTTTATTAATTTACATTTATTCCCTTTTATATTATTAGTAAATTCCCTTATTATATTGTATATATTAAAATTGACACAACAACATTAATTCCAAAAAAAAAAAAAAAGGAAATAGGCCCAATGTAACATCCCGGATTTTTCGCTTGTGGGAATATCGTCAAATAAATAATTACAGTCCGATTAAAGCCAAGGCAGGAAAATTAGACGGCCGCGGTTAAACCGTAAAAATCCCAGTTAAACCGGAATCTCACGATTCTGTGGACTTTACCGAAACCCAGGACAATTTTCAGACCAATTTGGAATTTTTTCGGATACCGAAAATGCCCGTAAAATACACTAATAATAAAATAATTCCCAGAATAGCCCAACTGGACTTAAACTACTAATCAAGAAAAATTAGTAGATCGCGATGGCATGTCCGAAATATTTTTCAGACAACTGTACGCGGAGTACCAGACAGCGAACTATCAAAACATGACCGAACACGGGATAAATTTTAGAGAAATTTCCCCAGTCATCTGTGTGATCACTTCATGAGCCATACCCCCACCAACAACTCCTCTTGCACCCTTCCAATCACCATACTTCTCACTATTCACTTGAAACACCCTAGCTAACTGTTCACCCGTACGTAGTAAACAAAGCTCACTAGGTTGTTGTCTACCTGGTCGGAATACCTTAGTCCATAGTTATCTTTTGAAAATAGTCATTGCTCATAAAATAAGGACCCGTTTTAAACTTTTGCTTGTATCACCTTAATAATCAAATAGAGCCATGCGTTGGGAATAAACAAATATAATAACAAAGCGGATAACATTATGAGAAATAGAACACGTAATATACATCCAGTGGGTCCGTCATACAAAGTCATAGAGTGTAAGATATACATAAACATACATAGATCAAACCATTAAATACATAATCCAGCATATACAGCATCAAAACACAAGGACTACTGCAATGCTACTCAGTAAGCCCCTGGCAAAACATAAACATCTATCTATCTCCTAGCCGCTCATGGCTCATCTGGCGGCTCTTCTGCATCCTCGAAATATGATTCATCCTCTTCGGTACTTGAAGTCATAAAACAGTGGGGAATGAGAACGGTAGGTTCTCAGTGGAAATAACCTTAGTTCCTGAGTCGTACATCAGATTATGTCGGACTTCAGGCCGCTCAGAGATCTCTAGTGAACATACATACTAATCAGCCTACTCTTTATTATCTGGCCTATCTGAACGGCTTTATCAGCATTAACATGTGACATGGGAACTACTCTTGTTTACTACATTCTCGTGCTGATTAACATTTCGTATAAACCGTCTTGAGCGTGCTCTTTGACGGTACG
>QANU01054686.1:20236-36095 GCA_003254905.1 Nissolia schottii
ATAAGCACATAACATACACAAACACTCATCCACCATCAAGAGGTGAGGAACTAGAGTTACCCACTTCTTCAAGAACTTGTTGATGCTAGGAGAAAAGGAAACCAAGCCTTGCTTGCTTACTTGAGAATTCCTTAACCTAAAATGACATCTTAGCATAATTAGGGTAAAGAGGGATCATGGAAGCTTGGCTTTGTACCAAGGGATGAAACTCACCAACTATGCTTGCTTTGCCTTCCTTAGGGACTTAAGAATGAATTATGATGATGAGCTTGAAGCTTAATGACTTGCTTGAACTCTTCTTTGTCAAGAAAGCATAAACCCTAGATTATGGAGTTTAGGGTCTTGGAGCTTGATTTCTTGGATTTCACTTGAAGAGAAACTCTTCACCTTGATGCTAGCTTGCCTTCTTGAGTGATTTGAGAGTAAATTAAGATGATGAGGAGCAAAGGATGACAATTGAACCTTGATGGAACCTTGGAGAATTTTGAGAGCTTTAGGTTTTTGGAACCTTTGGAAGAAATGAAACTTAGGAGAATTTGAGATGAGGGCTCGGTTTTGGGAGGGCTGGCCGTGGCTTTTTCTTTGTCTCATGGCCATGCATAATTCCAATTTTGCCCTTAGTGTATTTTAGGTTATGTTTGTTCATTAATTGTTTATGTCCGGACGTCCTAAAAATATTCCGGGCATACCGTTGTGACCTATTAATTATCCTGGTTAATATTAAAATCTTAGATGACATTTTCTTACATTTAATTTCATATTAATATATTTTACAGGCTCCTATGAGTCGTAAAGAAATTACAACAAAACCCTAATTTCGATCCAAACGTCACCGGACGTCACGAGATCGTCAAAGGATTATTTTTAACTAATATTACCGAAATAAAGTTAATATTTGAATTTTAGTTCATTTTATCTTGCCTTTTCCTTATTATTATATTTTTAATTCTTCCTTAAATAGCATTTTAAATTCGAAGGAAAAAGTCGGGCTGTTACATCACTCATTATTACACTTACTCCATTTATCCAAATTTTCTTCCATAATTTCCCTCAGCCACGAAGCCATCAGCAGCCCATTTTCTTCCATCTTCTTCTTCAATCTGCTTTCCTTTTTGCTCACTTCCAAGGCCAAGAAGCCATAACCATTGCTAACCATCCTCATCATCACTCCCAAGTTCAATTTTGCTGGAAGTAGTGAGCATAAGCTTGGACTCTTCAAAGCTTGAGAAGTTTCCTCTCAAGGACTCTCTACTAACGCTAAGCCATTTTGAAGGTGGGAATCTAGTCCTAAATCACCCTTGGGTGATCTATGTAAGTTATTTGTGTGTGTTGATGAATGAAAAGGGGTTGGTGCAAGGATGGTAAGTAAGAAAACCATCAGAACTTGTTACAGGTTCGTGGTCATTCGAATGCCACCCCCAGGGTCATTCGAATGAACCATGAAGGATTTTGAAAACAAGTGTTAAAAGCCACGGGTCATTCGAATTAGTCGTGGAAACTAGCAAGTTTCGAGGCTACAGAGGCAAGTCATTAGAATGTCCAGGCCTTGGACATCCGAATGAAACTTCACTGAATGATTCAAAAGAGAAAAGGCCAAAATCATTCGAATGACCACTCATGGGTCATTCGAATGACTTATCCCTTTGCACCATCCCAAGAGCTAGAATCCAGTGCCATTTGAATGACCTGTAGTGGTCATCTAAATGACCTAGGGTTTCAGTCTCCAGTATCAAGTTTTCTTTATGTAATTGTATGTACAGTACATGATATGAGCTTTATTTATGTTTTTATGCATCATGAGGACCCGGTTTCCACTAGGCTTATAGGGCAACCCTAGATCACTAGAATCTTATCACCTAACTTAAACAAAGATCATAATTGACCCTAGGGAACAAGGAAGTTTCTTAAGAAGGTTCCGGCCAACAGGGGCTCGGTATACCTAGAAGGAAATAATGTAGTTATGAAATAGGGAATCCCCTATCTTGGCATGTCACACCTGACAAGCCCACGCCAGTTTAGCAAGGTAAATTGGTCCAAAGATCAAGAAACGCAGACATAGGCTTGAGCGCAGGCTCTGCCCGGATGCACCAAGAAAGAAAGAAAGCAAAGTAAAGTTCATGTGAAAGAAAGGAAAATTAAGGCCGCCGGTAAGGGGCGTGCAAAGATCAAGTTAAAGAGCATGTCATGAAAGAAACGGGTCCACTCCTGGTGACGCCGTTAGGGCGGCCCCTCACCATCTGGCATGCTGGATGGTCACCTCCTATCGTCGGTCGATGAAAATATGCTTGCGAGCATTCATGGTTAGCTACCACTCAGGAAAGAAGTGCTGCCTGGTCGCCAACGAGACAGTAATAGTAAGTGGGTCATATTCGAAGGAGACGACGGTCCCATGGACTACGAAGGAGAATGATGGACATAGAAGTAACGAAAGAGGATATAGCCTTAGGGCACGCAAGAGAAACCCCAAGCCCCTCATGCATGGATTGTGATTGTATGTATGTATATGTATATGTATATGTATATGTATATATAAATGTACGCGTGGCAAGAGGGCCCGACCTGATTTCCCTAAGATAAACCCTAATGTCCCTAAGTACTGTACGAATAATGTTAAGAAGCTCAGTAGAGAACCCCTAACCCCTAGGGTAAAGATTCAATTATACCGGCACTTAGTAATTTAGATAAAGCCATTCAGGACTAGCAAGATTAAAATGAACTAGGAAATGTAGAATGGCATGACACTTAGAGATTTCTTGAGCTGCCTGGATCATAACCGAGCCAAAGAAGAGTAACAACCACTGTAGATGCCCATTAAGAACGCATGGTTCTCACCCCTACTCGTTTATGATGCCAGATGATAGTGACGAGCATTTAACCGACGGACCAGACGTGACCGGAGTACGGGTCACCGTCGTGTAAACCCCGTACTAGGGTTGCGACGGGAGTACGGGACTGGTTGCCCATAGGTGGTCAAGGATCCACACCTACTAATCCGATTATCCTGGACGACGACGAGGAATCTCCACCTTACGAGAAGGACGTTGAGGTGGATCCAAACTCCTTGCCACCTCCCACACGGCCGCACTTCTACCGCCGAGGATCGAGGAAGAGGGTAAACCCTTTCTTCAGATATCGTCTGGCCCCTTGTATCCATGACGCCGACGCAGGTCCCTCCACAGCACACTGTGACCTGCCCTCGATCCCTGAGATCACTCAAGAGGTAGAGGAAGACGACGACTCTCCAGTCCTGGCTTCGCCAGCATCTACCAGCGAGGAGTCAGACGATGAGGACCCCATGGAGTTGGATTCAGAGGAAGACAAAGACTCGGATGAATACCTTGAGGAAGAGTAGTTGCAAGACAGTAACAGAGTTGGTGGTAAACTTTGTACAGACGCGACGGATAGGCCCTTCTTGTATTATGCTATGTGTAAATTGTGAAATTAAGTATATTATGTAAATCATTAATTGAATTAATTGTGTTGGATCGATTATGTGATGAAATTTATTATGGTTTCACTTGTTATGGTACATTCTATATGCCTCGGAGAACTAGTGTTACGTCGTAAGGCTTTATCGTTTGCTATATATTTCCATTCAACCGCGGCTCCTATTTCCAATCATGAATATGTATAAAAGAGTTTTAAACCGATCCATACTTTCATAAAGAGATTATTTTCTAAAGTATAGGGACTATAAGTAATCCCAACCAAAGCAGACAACAACCCTATAAGTCGCATTTATGACTATAGCGTAAATGGCTAGTAGGGGTATTTCACCCAACCCAACTTGATCATTCCAATAATAAACCATAATTACCAAACAAAAATAAACCAAAAAAAATTCCCAAGTCTATAAAAATTAGGTTAACAAATAATACATGTTTGAATGCAGTTGCTAATTAAGGTTTAGAGAGACAACAACCACAATGGCGGTAGTAATGGCCCAAAGAATCAAAGCCCGTCGCAAAGGTCCAAGTTGGTTTCGGAGATGCGCTATAGCGCGTCGAAAGCAGCGAGGTGCTCTAGCACCCCGCTATTGATCAACAACCATAATTCGCGTCCCCTGGGCTAGAGAAGAGCCTGGCCCACACTTTTGGCCACCTCTCTGCCTATAAATAAAGTTCCCCTCTCCCCTTTTCAATTTGCTCAGAGCTTTAGACTCCTTTCCTCTCTAGTCTAGAGTTCTCACTCAGTTTTGTCTCTCTTTTGTGAAGACATGGCGTCATCACCTAGGGTAGGTAGGTAGTCCTTTTAAGGATGGTCTAGGGTAGTAGGCACCGGTGCTGCTACTTTGGTAGTGGCAGCCCTATGGCAGTCCACGACCGCCGTGGCGATGTCTAATCGTTGTAGCAAAGATGCCATATTGCTACCACAGAGCCTACAATTATGTTTTCTTATAGGTTTCTGATGGTGTGGTATTTTTTGGCATTTCCAAGTGCCAACACTACGTCGATTGGAGCTTCCTGTAACACCCCTAGCTAACTGCCTATGCTCGAGTTGTACGCACTCACTAGGTTGTTTATCACTTGGTAGGAATACTTATAGTCCTTCATTACTTTTTGAAAATACTAGGTTAAGGAAAATATGGACCATTTTGAAACTTTTCTGTTGATTGCTTATTCATAAAGTATGAGCCAGTGTGAACAAGATATATGATACAAGCGATAGAGCCTGGGCTTACGACGGTTAATCATTCCTAGTATAAGCATTTATATAAGCAAGTGCATGGTCCATCCCAAAAAATTACAACAAAGCACAGGATATACTAGTAATTTACATATACATGTCATATTCATTAAAATACATAACAAAAGGTCCATCTCGCGTACAACGATCCTAGCTCATCGTCATGGCCTTGGAGCCCTGTTCTTCAGCCCGCGGCAGCCCATACTCTATCCTCTACTGCTCCTCGTGCGGCTCCTCGTAGCCTTCGTCCGCTCCTGGAAGCATAAGCGAGTGGGGTGAGAACGTTCGTCTTCAGTGGGGTACCCTAGCGTGGGGTTACTTCTTTAACTCACTTATGAACTGGGCCGCTCAAGAGGTCTCTACGTGGTCATGTATACTAACTCCCTACTGATTATTATCTATTGCCTAGATCCTGAGCAGCTTTATCTACTTTACTAGGTGACGGGGGATCTAGTCTTTCTTATCTAGCTTCTCGTGCTTATTAACTTCCTTCGCAGAGGAACCTAAGTATCTTGATTTGTTGAACTAAGTGGAGGGAGCCATGGAGGGCCAATTTAATACTAGAAAAATAGGCCTTTGCAGAAAAATTTGTTGTGGAAAAACTACACATGTTGCGACGAAAAAGTAGTTTTGTGGTGGATTTTGTGGCAGAATTAGGGCTGCTGCAAAAGTGTTGAATGCTAAACCATTTGCAGCAGAAATTTCCACCTCAAAACACCTTTTTCATTGCAACATGGTAGTTTATTCCACAAATTTGCAGTTGCAAATGTCACCCCTTAAACATGCAACGACAGTTTCCGTCGCATATTTGCGGCAGTAATTTCTGCCCCATGTTTGTGATGGCATTTTCTGTCGCCAAATGGTGACAGAATTTGTGACAAATCAATTCAGTACAACTTTGTGGGTGATTTTGCAGCGACATGGTTCCTGACAATTTTGCAGGGGAATTTGCGGGGGGAAATTCCCTTCAAACGATTAATTTGAAATTAAAAAAAATAGGCAAAAATATGCCTCCGTTTTTCGATCTTAAATGGTTGAAACTCTATTTCAGTAAATATATTCATTAATGCAAAACCTACCTAAATGCAAAACAAATGGTATGAGCTTGCTGAGGATGAAAAGTGATTTTTTTTTGTGAAGAGAGTGTGATGATTTGAGATGTTTATGAGGGTGTTTGGGATGAAGAATGCCATGGATATGCAGGTTGGATGAAGAAGAAGATAGAGTTTTCTAAAGACTTAGAAGAGAGAGTAAATAGAGGTTTGAATTTCGGCTTTTTCTCGAGTTTGTAAGTTAAGAAATAAGTAAAACAGAAGAGATATATGGTGAAAAGAGGGAAAGAGAGTTCAGTTGAGATGAGGCTGAAAAGGGAGGGAAAAGGTAAATTGTGGGAGTGGGAAATGTCATAAAAAGGTTTGCACTAACTGCTATTTCGTCCTATTAGCTGACTGAAGTTTTATTGTCTTATTAGCTGACTCTAAAATTATATTTTGTTATATGGTTGTGTAATTCAAACACATGTCTATTTAATAGTATAATGCTAATATTTACTTACTTTACTAAAAGATAGTATTCCGATTTACAAAAAAATAGGATGCTACATTTGGATGGAGAGCTTGAGGCCATCTCGGGTCTCCGTGCCTCACTAAGTTGTCTCGGACATATGAGGTACATGTTGTACTTCTAGGATTAGACCATAACAATTTCAATTTATCACAAACAATATTCGAGTTTGACCCAAAAGACAATCAACATATGCAACTATGTCAGTCAATTCCATAAATCATCCACACCAAGTAGAGCGAGAGAACTTGATAGATGAACATATAGTGAACACATTTGTATGTGCTTTAAATTAAACCAGTGAGGTTGCATGCACATATGTAGAGCGTGAGAGCATTTTTAAAATTGTATTTTTATCTTGTCAAGAAACTGTATTATGTAAGGAGTAACAACATTTTGATTTTTTTTCTTTGGTTGGGTGGTTTTGTAATTAGGTTAAGGGATAGTGAGTAATGAGTAATGGGAAGTGGGAAGCAGAAAGTGGATAGTGCAATGTACATAAATGTCCTTTTTAATTGTAATGATAGGTGAATGAATAAAAAATAAGACTAAGAACAAACGTGAAAACATAAATTAGAAACCAAAAGTTAATTTTTATTTTTTGAGGAAATGCTCATTTTGATCTTTGAAAGTGTAAGCCCGAGTCACTTTGGTCCTTAAATTCAAAATCTGACTTTTTAATCCTTGAAATTGTAAGTTGCAGGTCAAATTAGTCCCTCAATTCATTATCATTATTGTATTGTCATGTTTTTACTAATTTTTGTATTAAATGAGAATATGATAACAAAAGAGGTTGTATGGAAACACTTATGTTGCATTTGGTAGCTGAGACAAGAGTGAAACATAGAAACATGGGGACAAAGACATAAATACAGAGACATACAAGTCAATCTTGTATTTTGTTTGGTGACAGTGTACAAGATACACTTATTCGTATCTATGTCTTATTTGATTTAATAGAGATAAGACAGAAAATACACTCCAAATGACTTAAAATACTCTTATTCCATTAATTTAATAGAAAAAATAAAAAAAACACATTATCCTACTCTGAAAGGTTGTGTCCCCGTGTCATGTCCCTGTGTCCCAACAAAACGGACGTCAGAAAACACACAAATTTTCTGTCTTGAGACACAATTTTTTGTGTTTGTCTCAGTAAAAAAAATAGGATTTTGGTCCCTGTGTATCAGTATTTCTGTCTTGTCTCAGTAAACAAACGCTGGCTAAAGGCTAAAAATACGATTGTGAGGGCACTTGGAGTTACATATCTTAGTTGCTATTGCAACTTCATTTACCACCATAATTGCTCTAACGACCACATTTGCAGTTTCAAGTGCAGCTACAACCCACCAAACAATCTAATATAAGACCAAACCAAAAAGTACCACTCATGCACATAAGTCGGTAATGATAGATGACAACTATGGGATGATAACAAGCAGGGTAGCTCCGTCGTCACATTTTTTAAAATATACACTGACCTATATAAATTCTTATATTTTTATATAGGGTTAATTATGTTTTTAGTCCCTGTAAAATTTGAAATTTTGGTTTTAGTCCCTGTACGAAAATTTTAGTCCCTGCGAAAATTGAAAGTTTGTTTTTAGTCCCTGGAGTTGGATGGAAGTTGACTGCGCTGACGTGGCCGCTAATGGCGCTGACACGACATGCCACGTGGCGTAACCCAAAATAATAAAACCTGACCCATACCTAGATTGCCCACTGATAAGTGCCCAATTTACTCAATTTTGACCTATTAAAAATGGCACTTATCTATTTATGTTTTAACAAATTAATTAATAAATTCCCCATTTTTTGTAGGTTTATAATATATTTTGGAAGAAGGATGCAATCAGAATTAAATGAAGAAAAACCCCACAAAGAATGAAGAAAAAGGGCAAAAGTGGAAAAGAGCTCAAGATGAAGAACAAGAGCAGGATCGCTCAGCGGGACAACCACATCGCTCAGCGCGAATGAGACAAAGCACTGCTGAGCGGTGCACCCTTGGCCGCTTAGCGGTTGGACGTTGACAGCCACTTGCACCGGCACATTTAATGCTCCAGGCTGGCGCCAGCCTGGCATGGCGGCACCGCCCTGAAAAGCTGTAGGAGCATTTATTACTCCGCGTATAATCATTACGCCGCTCAGCGCTCAAGCCTTGCCGCTCAGCGATATTGGCTAAACCGCTCAGCGATGGCACCTAAACCGCTGAGCGGTGCCCCCAATTTTTGCCTATAAATAAAGGGGGGCCGAGGCATTCAGGGCATCCCATCATCCACCATCACACTCCATACATTTCCTCCATTCTCCACATATTCTTAAGTTAGGGTTAGGTAGAAAGTTAAGGTTTAGAAGCTTTCCTTAACGGGAGTGCTGCCGGATTGCCAACAGTTGTAGATCGTGGGGGACGTGTGGAGACATTTCACCACTCCTCTCAACCTACCATTGCTCTAAGACCCTGTAAGTTAGTAAGTTATCCATGACAATGGATAGCTAACTTCTTATTTGTTGGGATTTGATGCGTTGTATTGCTTAAATGTATCCGTCTTGACTTATGTGTATGATTCTATTAAGTTCTATGATTTTAATGATTGATCTTGCACTTAATGTTAGCTTTTGTTTAGTACTTTGATTCTTGATTTAAGACTTACTTGTTTAAGTGAAAGCTATACTAAGTAAGTTATAAACCAAGTTAAGTGATGAAAGCCTTTTTAACCACTTTCTAAGATCTTGACACAGCTTTGGTTTTGTCACAACTATGCCAAGCTCGTAGAAAGCTTATCTGCGCTTTTGTCGTTCAAATTAAATTTATATACATACCTACTTTACGGCTTTCAGATTCCAAAAGGAATCTAATTGCAGTATAGGGTATGGTCGATCCCACAGGGAGTTGTAAAATACCATTCTTGAGTTCATTTAATTAAACAATGAGGTGAAAGATTTGTGATTTGATTTATATTTAAATAGACTAAATAAATAAAAGACAGGAAAATAAAGTAGGAAACAAATCAGAGGTAGTTCCGGAGCTTGTTGGGAATTTTAATCACATCATAGTTTCATGCATCCAGTTACTTATTACATAGAACTATCGTTTGATTGCCCGCCACCAGTTCTTAACTTGTCATCACTTTCGCGCATGACAAGATCACAGGTTTCCCTTGTTAAACTGTCACTTTCGCACACTAGCTTAACAAGGTATGCCAGCATTAATCCAGATGTTTAAAGCGGCTAACCTTAATTCCAGTTACGGCAACAAGGTTAGATGAAATGATTTAGGTCAGACTCTAATGATTGTAACTTTCGTTCACAACATTCAAGTCTAGGTTCTAGTTAAGCATAGCATTATTGGTTTTAATTTGGTTATGACCTAATTAGCATAACTTTCGTTCATGTAAATAAGTCCCAAATCAAGAATCAAAACACTAAACAAAACTAGCATTAGGCATGAAATCATTCAAGCAAATCATAAAAAAAAGATAGATTCATATGTAATAGTTACATGGATACAAGCAAACTACAATAATAATCAAAATCCCAACAAAAAGAGGGTTAGGAACCCATCTTACAAGAGAATCTCGGAGGCAAGGTTTAGGCACTTACCATGACACGTGTTCACGCCGTCATGGCCATGGCTTCGCCAAGCTTCCTCAATCTCCGGCTCCTTCACAAGCCTCGTCTTTCTTCCTAACCTAACCTAAACTAAACTAAGCTTAATAATACAAAGAAAATGTGTAAAAGAAGTGAAGAATGGAGGGGGGCAAAGATTGTTTCGAATGTGCCTCGACCCCTCTATTTATAGGCAAAATTTGGGGTCTGTCACTCAGCGGTTTTGGTTCCTTCGCTGAGCGATAGAGTTGTTATCGCTGGGCGGCGGCGCTTAATCGCTGAGCGATCATATTGTCACGCGTCTTCATTAAATGCTCGGCAGCTTTTTGCAGGGCGGCGGCTAACGTGGATGGCGGTGCCAGGTTGGCTCCAGCTGGCGCATTTATTGCGCCGGCGCAAGTGGCTTGCCGACTTAAGTTCGCTGAGCGATACAAGTAACATCGCTGAGCGATTTGTCGCTTTGCGCTGAGCAATGCACATCCTTCGCTGAGCGACGCCTTCGTCCAGAATCTTCTTTTTAAGCTCTTTTCCAATTCTGCCCTTTTCTTCCCTTCTTCATGGGATTATTCTTCAATTAATCTACTTGCATCCATTCTTCAAAATATATCTAAAACCTACAAAACATAGAGATTTAATTAGATAATTCTTTAAAATATGTGAGAATAAGTGCCATTTTGAATGATGAAAATTGTGTATTTTGGGCACTTATCATTAAGTTCAACCCTGCTATGCTTAAAAGCTTGATTTAATGTTTAAATGTTGTGGACGTAAGTTACAATCATTTAATCTGACCTAGATCAATTCATTTAGTTCTTAACCGCCATAACTGGAAACCAAGAACTAATCGCTTTAACACCTGCATTAACGTCAAGGTACTTTGTTAAGTTTGTGCAAAACATTTGACAACGTAATAAAGGAACTTGTGATCTTAACATGCTCAAACGAGATGATTAAGTTAAGAACTGGTGGCGATAAAATCAAAAGAACTCATAGATCATATTAACTAAGTTACTGGTTACATTGAGGTAATATTGCAATTCAAATCCCAACATGCTTCTTTACCTGCCTAAACTTAAGATCATTATTGTTCATGCTTTACTTTAACTGCAATTGTTTGTCGTTAATTTCTTCATCAAAACCAAATCACTTCCCATAGCTTAAAATAGTTCAACTCAAAGATCATTGTTTTAAACACAATCCCTGTGAAGACGATTATACCCGATTGTACTGCAGTTGGATTCCTCGTGAATCTGAAAGCTGTAAGAAGGATATATTAAATTAATGAAAGTGCGAACCCATTGCAAAAAGCTTTCAACAATTTTGGCGCCGTTGCCGGGGATTGTGCCAATTTAAAACATCATCTTGATTGAATATTTTAAGCTTTTGTTAATAGTGTAGTTAGCATTAATTCATTAATTATCGTGTTCTAACCACTTTGCAAAGACTTTGCTATCTTTGTATGCGAAAGAAAACTCCTGCAGATCAACTTTTATTCGATCCAGAAATAGAAGCAACAGCCAGGAGGAATCGACACAACACAAGGAAAGCTCAAGCCCTAGCTAAGGCGGTGGAAGAACAAGAAATCTCCTCATCCTTATCTTCTTCCTCTTCAAATCAAGAAACAATGTCAGAAGCTGGAGGTGGAACTGCTGGAACTGGACAAAGCCAAGGCTTTGTCAACTTCATCCCGAGAAACATCATTCGCATGGGAAGAACCACCGGGACACAACGAATGCCGCAATTGCAACCAGGTTTGGTCCAACTAATGCACGCTAATCCCTTTGCAGGTTTAGACCATGAAGATCCATATGCTCATCTCACCAAATTCTATGAGCTATGTTTTAACTGCGGCGATGTCTGAGGCAGACGAAGAGGCAATTTTTCTAAGGCTATTTCCATTAACTCTGATAGGCAAAGCAAAAGAATGGCTGCTCGACCAACCCCAAACCGTTCTCTCCAACTGGGACCAATTGGAAGAAAGATTATGTTCAAGGTACTTTTCTCAATCAAAATTTATGGACTTAAAGACTGCTATCTCTACCTTTGTGCAGGCACCAAACGAGAGCCTATGTGAAGCATGGGAGCGGTACAAATCAATGTTGAGAAGGTGTCCAAACCATGGATTTGATGCCAGAACACAAATCCATACTTTTAGAAATGGCTTGCAACAACAGCATAAACTTATGCTGGATGCAGCGGCTGGTGGACAGATAATGTCCAAGACACCAGACGAAGCCATAACTACATCGAATCCATGGCCCTGACAGATCAGCAAGGGCAGTATAACAAAAACCCAGTGAGGAAAGGAGGAATGTTGCAATTGGGAACACACGATGCTATCTTAGCCCAGAACATGCAGCTATAACAACAACTGGATAAAATGAAGAAGACACTGAATGAGTTACCGAAACAACTGAAGGAAAGCCAATCATCAAAAAGACACCAGGTATTTCAATGTGAATTTTGTTTTGGTGATCACCCAACTAGTTATTGTGAATGTAGGGAAGAAGAAGCGCAGTTTATCAACAACCAGCAGAGGCCGTACCAGCAATTCCCAAGGAGTCAGAACCAGAATTACCAACCTTGGAGGCAGGAGGCAGGCCCATCTAATGGAGCACCACGACCTTACCAGCCATTCCAACCCCCGCACCAATTTTCAACTCAACAAAATCAACAACAAAATTCCAAGCTAGAGGACACATTTATGCAATTTATGCAGATGTCCATGGCGAACCAAAAAAATACCGATGCCTCCATTAAGAACCTGGAGATCCAAGTAGGCTAGCTTGCAAAAGAAATGGCAGAAATCAGAAGGGGTACATTTTCTGCCAACACCGAGCCCAATCCGAAAGAATCATGCAAGGCGATCATGACTCACAGCAGAAAATTGCAGGAGCCCCAGATCCCTGAGGTTCATGAAGAGGAAGTTTTAGTTAAAAAAGAGAATGAAAAAGAAAAGGAGTGTGAAAAAGAAGAAAGGAGAAGAAAAGAAAATGATGAAGAAGAAAAAAATAATAAAAAGAATGTAAATAAAGAAAAAGAAAAAGAAAAAGAAAAAAAATCAAGGAGTTAGAGAGGAAAAGAGGGAGAAAGGAGAAAAAGAAAAAGAAAGAGTGTTTAAACCCTCAACAGTAAAGCCAATGCCTTACCCTCTAATTCCTACAAAGGTAGACAAAGAAAGGCAGTTTGCTCGGTTCATGGACATTTTCAAAAGACTGCAAATTAACATACCATTTGCAGAAGCATTGGAGCAAATGCCTTCTTATGCCAAGTTCATGAAAGAATTGTTATCAAAGAAAAGGAAGTATCAGGAGGAAGAAACTATGCAGCTAGGCGCAAATTGCAGCGCTATCATCCAAAACTATATCCCCTACAAGCTAACAGACCCTGGAAGTGTCACCATTCCCGTCACCATTGGGAATGTAGCAGTGGGAAAAGCCTTGATAGATCTAGGGGCTAACGTGAGCTTGATGCCCCTGTCTATGCTCAAAAGAATAGGTGGCCTGGACTTGAAACCAACCAGAATGTCGCTGCAGTTGGCCGATCGATCAATCAAATATCCGCTCGGCATAGCAGAAGATGTTTTGCTAAAAGTTGATAAATTTTTAATTCCCGCTGACTTTGTTGTTGTTGACATTTCAGAGAACACTGAGGTTCCGTTAATTCTTGGGAGACCATTCATGCGAACAGCACGAATGGGGATAGACATGGACGTGGGAAAATTGAAGATTAAAGTCCATGAGGATGAAGTACAACTGGACATATTCGAAGCAATGCAATATCCAAAGGATAAAGGACAATGCTTTATGGTTGACCTACTTGAGGAGGCTGTCATGCAAGTAGAACAAAAACCCCAAGTAGTAGATCCTTTGGAGATGGCATTAACAGGAAGCCAAGCACAGTTTACGGAAGAAGAGGAAGCTGACATTGAGGCATTTCTCAACAACTTAGATGCCACACCTACCATTCCCCTGGGACAGGAAGCAATGGAAGATATCACAACGAAAGCTGATGAAAGACAGCAGGTAAGAAATTGGAACTCAAACCTTTGCCCCCTAACTTAAAATATGTCTTTTTGCAGGGAAAGGATGAGAAACCAGTGATCATCAGCAACTTGCTATCTCCAAAAGAAGAAGAACAAGTGATTAAAGTCTTGAAGGAGAACCAACAAGCTTTGGGATGGACCTTAGTTGACCTGAAAGGCATTAGTCCGTCCTACTACATGCACAAAATTCTTATGGAGGACGACTATAAACCTGTAAGGCAGCCGAAAGGAGATTGAACCCAACCATGAAGGAAGTGGTCCGAAAAGAGGTAGTAAGGTTGCTGGAAGCAGGTATGATTTATCCAATTTCTGATAGCGAATGGGTAAGTCCTGTCCAGGTAGTACCAAAGAAAGGTGGTATCACTGTAATTTCAAATGATAAGAATGAACTAATCCCAACTAGGACTGTTACTAGTTGGCGCATGTGCATTGATTACAGGCAGTTGAATAAAGCCACAAGAAAAGGTCACTTCCCGCTTCCCTTTATGGATCAAATGCTTGAAAGGCTAGCAGGTCAAGAATATTATTGCTTCTTGGACGGATATTCCAGTTACAATCAGATCACCGTCGATCCCAAAGACCAAGAAAAAATCGCCTCTACATGTCCATTTGGCATCTTTGCTTATAGAAAAATGCCTTTTGGATTGTGTAATGCACCAGCTACTTTTCAAAGATGTATGCTTGCAATCTTTGCTGATATGATTGAAAAGAGCCTGGAGGTTTTTATGGATGATTTCTCGGTCTTTGGATCCTCATTTGATCACTGCTTACATAACCTGGACGCCGTGCTGAAACGATGTGTGGAAACCAATCTAGTTTTAAACTGGGAGAAATGTCATTTCAAGGTCAAAGAAGGTGTGGTGCTAGGTCACAAGATCTCAGCTAAAGGCATAGAAGTGGACAGAGCTAAGATCGATGTTATTGAAAAACTACCACCCCCAGTCAATGTCAAAGGAATAAGAAGTTTCCTAGGCCATGCAGGATTTTACCGGAGATTCATCAAAGATTTCTCCAAGATTGCCAAATCATTGACCAACCTCTTAAATAAGGATACTCCTTTTAATTTTGATGATAAATGTTTAATTACTTTTGAAAAATTGAAGTCTAGTTTGACCACTGCTCCCATAATCACAGCACCTGATTGGAACAATGATTTTGAATTAATGTGCGATGCTAGTGATTATTGTAACAACCCAAGTTTTTCCTTCGCTAAAAATTTCACTTAATAAATAATTAAGAGCATGTTAATAAGGAAAAGATGAGATAAAAATGGAATAAAATTCACAGAAATTACTTAATGTCTATCGTATTAGGTAAAAATAATAATTTTACGATCTCGTGACGTTTGGTGACGTTTGGGTTAGTATTAGGCTATTTTTAGAACTCAAAGGAGTCTGTAAAATACACTAATATGAAAATAAGGTGAGAAAAATTCAAGAAAGATTTAAATAGGAATAAGGAAAATTTATAAGTCACCACGGTATGTCCGAAATATTTTTAGGACATTCGGACATAAATAGTTAATGAACGAAGACGATCAAAACTATACAGGGAGAAATAAGAAGACTCTAGGGCCAAAGGCCACTAAACCCACGAGACACACACACAGACACTAACCTCTCTCACTTTTCTCCCTCCAAAGTTTTCCTAAAAACCAAAACCTAAAGCCATCAAAGCTCATCATCCTCATCCATCTTCACCTTCCTTAAGCTCTCTTAGTTTTCAAATCATAGACATAGCAAGGAGAAGCACAAGCAAGTAAGATTATTTTCTTCTCTCATGGTGAATCAAAGTTTCCCTAACCTAGGTTCCATAATCACTCAAGGTTTTCATTTTTAGGTTAAAAGGAAACCTCAAGCAATCAAGCGAGCAAGGCTTGATTCTATCCTTCCTCTAGTATCAACAAGCTCTCTAGGAGGTGGGGTAATCTTTAGTTTAACACCTCTTTGGTGATTGTGA
>QANU01054712.1:18464-31805 GCA_003254905.1 Nissolia schottii
CAGGGGTCACAGAGGACCACCTGGAGGTGCGAGGTTATTCCGTCATAGTAATGTCAAGAGAGGACAATGCTATGGTGGGAATAACATATATTCCAAAAGCTGATTATTCTGTGACGCATGAGCATTGAGCATGTTTATTCTGTTATGCCTTAGTACATGCAAGGTTTATTCTGATCATTCTGCTATACATATCTTAATGATTCTGTTATGTTTACTCTGATGACTCTGTTAAGCATATTCTGATGATTCCTTTGTGTATGAACGTCTGAATGTATAGTTCTGCTGTTATATCCGTACCGTCAAGAGCACACTTGCTCGAGACGGCTATGTTTATTCCCGAAAGGTTAATCAGCACGAGAACGTAGTAAGCAAGAGTAGCTCCCATGTCACATAGTAAAGTAGATAAAGCCGTTCAGATAGGCCAGATAATAATTGGTAGGATATTTAGTATGTATGTTCACTTAGAGATCTCTGAGCGGCCTGAAGTCCGACCTAATCTGGAAACGAGACTCAGGAACTAAAGTTATTCCACTGAGAACCTACCGTTCTCACCCCCACTACCTTATTGACTTCAGGTACTGATGATGATTCATGTTTTGAGGATGCTGATGAGCCGCCAGCAGAGCCATGAGCGACTATGACAGGACGCGGGCTGGAGATAGATAGATACCAGGATTTTTGCCAAGGGCCTACTGAGTAGTCTTCTAGTAGCCCTTGTATTTTGATGTCATGTATTTTGGGACCTTGTATTCTGAGATGATGTACTTTAGATGCTTATATACAGATTATGTGTAGCTTACTTATTACTGTATATACAGCTATGTGACTTTGTATGACGGACCACCTGAGTATATAGTGGATGTTTATGGATGGTTATTTATCTTACATTTACACGCTTTGATATATTATTCTTTCTGACGCATGGCTCTATTTTGTAATTATGCAACATGAATGAAAAGTTTAAAATTGGTCCCTATTTTCGTAAATAATTATTTTCAAAAGATAAAAATGGACTAAGGTATTCCGACCAGGTAAAAAACAACCTAGTGAGCTTTGTTTACTACGTACGGGTAAACAGTTAGCTAGGGTGTTTCACCTGTCACCTAGTAACTAGATAAAGCCGCCCAGGAACTTAGGCAAGAAATAACTGGTAGGATGTCTAGATGCATGAACACTAGAGATCTCCTGGACAGCCGGAGCATAATTGAGTAACCAGAGCCCTAGTCATAGTTCACCACTGAGAACCACTGTTCTCACCCCCACTCACTTATGGCTTCAGGCGAGATAGATGACGTCCCCGCCGAGGAAGAGGCGGATCTTGCGCAGTAGATTTAGGACTGTAGACCCTGAGACAGGGAAGGAGGCGGAGCTTTGGTCAGTGCTAGTAGTGAATCGCCCCACGCCTCGTCGAGTCGCGCCACCGGTACTTCCCGAGCCAGAGACTTCCGCCAACGGCGAGCCTATTCCATACGAAAAGGACGTGGAGGTCGACCCAGTCTCTGTGAGATTCCGACCGCCCAAGGCTTACCAGCAGACGGCACGGATGAGGACAGCCAGAGACTATCGCCATCAGTTCGCACCTCGCACCCCCAGCCACGAGGCAGGTCCATCCTACGGCCCTCGTGACCCGCCAGATGTTCCAGTGCCTTCCTCACCCGAGGAGGAGTATCCTCTGGTAGCCATGGAGGAGGATGACGAGGAGGATGAGCCAGAGCTGGTGTACGAGCCAGAGGGGTCAGAGCCGGAGGAGGAGGATCCAGAGGAGGAGTTCAGCGAGGACGAGCCCGAGACCTGACCAGCACTATATCCAGACCCTGTCATCAGACGTCACCTTTTTGCTAGTAGCATTAGCTTGATGTATATTTTGCTACATGTTATTTTGTAGTACGGGCTAGGATATGTACAGGCCTTTTTATGTATTAGTCCCACATTTATGATATGTACCTATAACTAATTGACATGTATGACATTGACTGTTGGACCTTCTTGGTGCTGTTTACTTTACTGTTCATGTATGTACAGGTATGACAGACGACGCACGCCCTTATCTGTGATACGATTATACGGGGCTCACAATAGTCCACATGCATGGCTTTAGTTTGACGTATAATAATATTTTATGTTTAAGAAAAAGAAAAAAAAATGGGTCCTTATTTTCAATTAACATAATTATTTTCCGAAGTAAAGTAGGGACTATCAGTACTCCCACACAGTAGATAACAACCTAGCAGACGCAAATTATGACTTAAGCATAAGTTGCTAACCTAGGGTGTTACATATTCAGCCTCAGCAGTGCTTAAAGCAACACAAGCTTGTTTCTTGCAAGACCAAGAGACAAGAACATTCCCTAAAATGTGACACATACCACTAGTGTTTTTGCGTTCGGTTTTACAACCCGTAAAATCAGAATTAGAATAACCAATTAACCTGCAAGTGCTTCCTCTAGGAAACCACAATCCAACATTGACAGTGCCTTTCAAATATTTTAAAATTCGTTTCACAGCACTCAAGTGGGATTCTTTTGGAGATGATTGAAAACAAGCACACAAGCAAACATTGAACATAATATCATGTCGACTAGCAGTTAAATATAATAAGGATCCGATCATACCTCGATATTGTGTTTCATCAATGGGCTTTCCAGATTCATCTTGATCTATATAAGTGCTTGATCCCATTGGTGTTGCTATGGCCTTGCAATCATCCATCTTATACTTTTGCAGTAGTTCTTTGCAAAACTTAGATTGGTTAATAAATGTTCCATTCTTAGTTTGCTTGATTTGCAAACCAAGAAAGAAATTCAATTTTCCCATCATAGACATTTCAAATTCTCCTTGCATGAGATTTGAAAATTCCTTGCATAAAACCTCGTTAGTTGAACCAAATATTATATCATCAACATAGATTTGAACTAGTAAAGTATGACTTTTCGATCTTTTTATGAAAAGAGTTGTGTCAACTTTACCTTTTTCAAAACCTTGTTCACATAAAAATGTGCTTAAGCGATCGTACCAAGCTCTAGGAGCCTGTTTGAGGCCATAGAGTGCCTTCTTAAGTTTATATACATGAGAAGGATTTTTAAAGTCTTCAAACCCAGGAGGTTGACAAACATAAACTTCCTCTTGTATATAACCATTTAAGAATACACTCTTGACATCCATTTGATATAATTGAAAGTTTAATGAACAAGCATATGCCAAGAGTAAATGAATTGCTTCTAACCTGGCCACTGGAGCATAGGTTTCGTCATAATCAATTCCTTCCTCCTGATTGTATCGTTGGGCCACCAATCTTGCCTTGTTTCGCACAATGATGCCATTTTCATCTAATTTGTTTCTGAACACCCACTTTGTACCAATAATTTGTTTGTCTTCAGGGGCAGGTACAAGTTCCCAAACCTTATTGCGAGTAAATTTATTGAGTTCATCTTGTATTGCAAGAATCCAGTGTTCATCTTTCAGTGCATCATGTACATTGGATGGCTCGATTTGTCACACAAACGCCATATGCAAGCAAGCATCGTTGAGTTTTAATCGTGTTGTGACTCCTCTTGATATATCACCAATGATTCTGTCAATTGGGTGATCTTTGTGTGTTCTCCATTCCTTGGGTAGATCATCCTGAACTGGTTCTTCTTCTTGATCTTTTTCGAGATTGTTTCCTCCTTGGATTTGATCAGCATTTCTTGGTAATGTAACTTCACTTTCATCATCATCAAAAGAAGCAACTTTTTCCTCCTTGGAGGGGTTAGTTTCATCAAAAGAAACATGAATAGATTATTCAATGGTATGTGTTCTTTTATTGAAGATGCGAAAGGCTTTGCTAGAAAGTGAGTAACCAAGAAATATACCTTCATCTGCTTTTGCATCAAATTTTCCAAGGTTTTCTTTGCCATTGTTCAGAACAAAACACTTTGTGCCAAAGATATGAAAATGTGCAATATTTGGCTTTCTACCCTTGAACAACTCATATGGAGTTTTCTTTAGGAAAGGTCTAATTAGAACTCTATTAGAAACATAGCAAGCCGTGCTAACTGCATCTGCCCAAAAGTACTTAGGCAAATTTGTTTCATTTAGCATAGTTCTCGCTAGTTCCTCAAGAGATCTATTTTTCCTTTCCACAACTCCATTTTGTTGAGGTGTTCTAGGAGCGGAAAAGTTATGAGAGATGCCATGTTCACCACAAAACTCTTCAAAAGATGCATTTTCAAATTCACCACCATGATCACTTCGAATTGATGCAATTTTCAAAGATTTTTCATTTTGAACAGCTTTAGTAAATCTTTTGAATGCATCAAAAGCATGATTTTTGTGTGATAGAAACAAAGTCCATGTAAACCTAGAGTAGTCATCAACAATCACTAGACCATAATAGTTTCCTCCAAAACTTTTTGTCCTTGATGGACCAAATAAGTCCATATGGAGTAACTGAAGAGGTCTAGTAGTTGAAACAACATTCTTAGGTTTAAAGGAAACTCTTGTTTGCTTTCCTTTTTGACATGCATCACACAATCTATCTTTTACAAATTTAATCTTTGGTAAACCAATGACTAAATCATGCTTGATAAGTTTATTTAAGTGATCCATGTGAATATGTGCTAAACGTTTATGCCATAGCCAACAATCATCATTGCTTTTTACCATTAGACATGTATTTTTAGATGATATATCCCCTAGTGAAATCATGAAAACCTTATTAACTTTGTATCCAGAAAATTTCACTTCTTGGGTTTTCTTGTCTTTCACTACACATATATCATCTTCAAATCCAACTACAAGACCTTTGTCACATAATTGGCTAATGCTAACCAGATTATGTCCTAGGCCTTCAACATATAGCACATTTTGAATGGTAGTTTGAGGAGGCGTTCCTATTCTTCCAATGCCAATGTTTCTTCCTCGTTCATTGTTGCCATAAGTTACAAATCCTTTGTTTCTTGGCATAAGAAATGAGAGCTTTGTTTTGTCTCCCGTCATGTGTGAGGAACAGCCACTATCATGGTACCATAAGTCACTTGCTGTCCTCATACATATCTGCAAAACAATTTAGAAATGAGTATAAGGTACCCAATGTGCTTTGGGTCCTTGCTTGTTAGAACCTTTCTTAACCCACTTCTTTTGACTATTTAGAACACTATATTTCTTGATATAACATGCATTATTGGTGTGTCCTTCTAAACTACAATAACTACATATATACCTTCTTTTAGGAATCAATTGAATTTTCCTTGGTAAATACTTGTTCGAAGCATAGTAGTTATTTGGTTTAGAAATAGGCTTTGAAATAGAAATATGATAATTGCTATTTCTTACTTTACTATCACCATTAGTTTTAGGCTTAGATTGTAAAGCATTTTTCTTTGCATGTAGATTAGGTTGTGGATTACTAGCCTTCACAAACAAGGTTTTCTTTACATCATTTTTACCTTTTTGTGGAGTATAGCCTAATCCACTTCTATCTTTAGTATCTCGTTGCATGCTTAAAATATCTTCTAACCCATGCTTGCCTTTTTCAAATTTATATACAATTTGTTGAAGATTATCAACTTTACTTTCTAAAGTTATGCACTTCTTACAAGCATCTTGGTTTTCTACCATAGATTTAATCAAGTTTACTTCTTCTTTCTTAGCATAGATTTTGGAAAAATTTAAAAATATTTCTTGTATGCATTAAAAAGCAACTTGTAAATCTTTATAAGAGAGTTTATCAGAACTAACCTCATCATTTTCGTTGTCGGAATCATGAGTTACCATCAATGCGATCTGGGCTTCTTCATCTTCAGATTCAGATGAAGAACTAACGTCATTGTCTTCCCATGCCACGTATGCTTTCTTGTCCTTCTTGTGCTTGTTGTCCACTTTGTCTCTGAATCCATTCTTCTTCCTTTGGATGTTTGGACAATCGGACTTGATATGTCTGGGCTTTCCACACTCAAAGCATGTGAATATTTGAGAAGAAGATGAATCGTTCTTCTTTATGAATCTTTTATTTTGACCAAACCGCATGCCTTTCTTTTTGAAGAATTTTCCAAGATTCTTGACTAAGAGATTCATGTTTTCACAATCATCATCTTCAGAATCTTCCTTTTCAGAATCAATTTTTGCTTTTAAAGAAATTGACCTGTGTTTCTTCTCGTGTTGCTCATGTTGATCAAGGCGACTCAATTCCAATTCATGCTCTTGCAGTTTTCCGAATAGTGTTGCTAGAGTCATCTTGGATAGGCTCTTCTTTTCTGATATTGTGATCACCTTCGGTTGCCATATCCGAGTCAATGATCGTAGCACCTTTAGATTCAAATCTGCACTAGAATAAACTTTGCCAAGAGCAGATAAATGATTAATCAGATGAGTAAACCTTTTTTGCATATCAAGGATCTTTTCTCCAGGAAGCATCCTGAACATCTCATATTCTTGAGATAGAGTGTTCAACTTTGATCTCTTGACTTCATCAGTACCCTCATGAGTGGCTTCTAGGGTATCCCAAATCTCTTTGGCAGATTTGCATGAAGAGACTCTAAAGAATTCATCCATACCTAAGGCAGAGGTTAGGTAATTCATGGCTTTAAGATCATATTGGACTTTCTTTTTCACTTCATCATTCCAAGCACTCATGGATTTAGGTTCACTCCCATTTTCATTTGTAATCATAGGCACGACCTTCTTCTATGGTTTTCCATACTTCAAGATCCTGTGCTTTGATGAAGATCATCATCTTGATTTTCCAGAAATCGTAATGATCTCCATTAAAACAAGGAGGCCTATTTACATTCAACCCTTCACTCAACATAGGTCTTGAGGATGCCATCTATGAATCTTTTAAGAGTAATTTTCCTAAACTTGAGCTCTGATGCCAATTGTAACTACAGATAGCAACTTAAGAGGGGGTGAATTAGGTTTCTCTTGTTTTTCTCGGATTTTGGTTCTTTGAAAGATTTGAAACCCTAATCCCCAAATTCAGAACAAGACCCAAGAATTACCGAACAAATGTTAATGTTAATAGCAGCGAAAATTGTAAATTGCTAAATGTAAAAGTGTAGGGATAAGAAAGATCACACCGGAGAATTTATCCTGGTTCACCTTCAACCACCGAAGGCTACGTCCAGTCCCCTGTTCTAATTCAGGATTTTTTTCCACTATGTAAACTTGTGTTGTGTACAACCTCACAACCGAGGCACTTACACCGACAACTACAAGAGAACACAACCGTTCCCCTGGTTACACAATGCTCTCACCGAACACTACGGTGATGATCAGAAAACACACCGAAAACCACGGTGTTTACAACAACCAATTATTTTTGAAGAAGTTTCTATACAATGGCTTTGTATCAATCCTAAACTCAGAAAAGGTTAAACCTGAATAGAAAGCACTTAAGGATATGAAAGTTATGGCTCAATGCTTTTCTGAGTTTGGATTGAAAAAGGACTTTGAAAATATGATCAGAACTTGTAAAACTTGCAAGAATTAATGAAAGATTGGAGTTCTGATGGTGTGTCTTTGGTTTTGCACAAATTCTGCATTATATAGGTAGAGGTGCCTGTTCATGAACCAATGCCAGAGCATCTGATGCAAAACAACACATTGTTTCATGAAAAAACACACCCATTCGAGCATGTAATCGATTAGCAAAGGGTGGTAATCGATTACACACAAGAAACGACCATATTTTCAAATTTTTCAAGGTGGTAATCGATTACTACGGGTTGGTAATCGATTACACACTTCAAAATTTGAATAATTTTGAATTCTTGATGCTGGTAATCGATTACACAAGCATGGTAATCGATTACTCATGCAGAAACCGAGTTAAAGTGTTTAAAACCCTTTGAAAAATGTTGCCATATGCTTTTAGGGTTTTAGGAAAATGTTAGACATGTTTAAGTTAAAAAACTTTGAGCCATTGGCCTTAATATCATAACATGTGCTAACTATATTGACACTAGGGTAAAATCTTGAACCTTCAATGATGTGCAGCATGAGCCTTGAGGTTCTTTGATCTTGATCAAGTATTCCCTTTTTCTGCTTTTTGTTGATGTTGTTGTCATCATCAAAACCACGCCATCAATGGTTAGAGAAAGAATCTTCTTCACAGCAGAAGCTAAGAAATTCGCCGAGTTTGGAAGAGCTAGCCCCCCGATCTTCGAAGGGATAATGGATCCAGAGCTTCTCCACAACTAGATAGCAGATATGGAATAGGTCTTTGAGGATGTTCCCTGTACTGAGGTTCAGAAGGCCCATTTTGCAACAAGGAAGCTGAGAGGGCCGCCAGGACCTGGTGGAACTCCACAAGACCCCTTCCGGAACAACAAGAGAATCCCGTCACCTAGGAGCGATTCACCACGGCCCTCCTGAACAAGTACTTCCCGAAAGGGCTTAGGAATCTGAAGGAAGCTGAGTTCCTAGCCTTACAACAGGGAGATATGACCGTCACTGAATACACGTCGGTTTTTGAGAGACTGTGCCGCTATTCCTCCACCTATCAGCTGCACCCTAACGAGGCGTGGAAATGCGAAAAATTTCAAAGGGGATTGAAGGAGGAACTTCAAATGGCCATCAACCATTGGGATATCGAGGATTATGCTCTCCTGTTGAGCAAGTGCATGACACTGGAAGAGTCAGCCAGGAACTTGACCAGGGCCAGAAACGCAAGGAACACGAGGAAGTTGTCCGAATAAGACAATGTCGCAACTACCCAAAGTAAAAGGCCACCTTTCCACACCCAACCCCAACACCAGCAACACCAGGAGCCGATGCAGACCCAGGACCAATCCCAACAAGAAGCGCAACCAGAGCAGAAAGCCCAAGGGCCAGGCACTCAGGGAGCACATCGAGGCAGCGAAAGTAACCCACCTTGCCCGAAGTGTGGCAAGCTGCACTGGGGAGTCTGTTTAGCGGGGAAAGATGCCTGCTACAAATGCGGGAAAAGAGGCCACTTTGCCAGGGACGGCCATGCCACCCAAGCCCAACGGACAGGACGCATATTTACTCTAACCGCTGAAGAAGCACCGGGCGCGGTCGATCATGCCTAGGGTAAGTGAGTAACAATGAATATTAACCATAACGTAGGAGAAAACCAGCAACTATGGCGACGCTCGAATTTCTGGACGAAATTCTAGTAAGGGGGTGGAATGTAACATCCCGAATTTTTCCCTTACGAGAATTTCGCGAAAATCCCAATTTTTGCTTAATTAAAAGCACATTAGATGCGATTATTTGGACTGGAAAAAATTATTTAGAACATTAATTGCTTCCAAATGCCAGTCGAAATAATTGTTTCATGGTCTTGCGGGATGCCGCAAGGTCTGTGCCAATTGTTGGCCAAATCAAAAATCTCGTCAGGTCCCAAAGGTGTCCGTAATATATACTCCCATGGAGAAATATCCACGAATACCTTAACCTGACATATCCTTATGATCAGGGAAATTAGTAGATCGCGGATATGTATTCAGAATATTTTTAGGATATTCATACACGAGCGACTAATGGCCAAACGCGATCAAACGTGATCGAAACTGATCCGGAAACCTTAATGGTTATCCATATACTAAGATATTTTCTAAAAAATAATAATAATAATAATAATAATAGTAATAGTAACAGTGGCCGAATGGCCACTGCTGTTACTAATATATATATATATATATATATATATAATAATATAATATAACATAATATATAATATAATAATATAATAATATATAATAATAAATAATTAATTGAAAAGCTTCAGAGGGCCACGGGTATATATACCCCATGCCCTGAAGCAATTTTGCTTCGTAAGTGCATTAGTTTCCAAAATTCCGATTCCATTCGTGCACATCACGGAAGCGCTACTGGACTCCGGAAAAATAGGGGGAACATACCTTCGTGAAGAGGACATTTTCCTCATCACTTCTACCGATACCGAATTTTGTTTTAAGGTGGGTAATCCTAAGCCCACTGTCTATGTGGATTTCTATGTGATTTTATATGTGTATTTTTGTGCATCCGATTTAGAAAATATTATGTGAAAAACATAGAGATTAAGTTGTGAAAATGATTTTGAGTAGTTTCGATGTTAGAAAAACTTAACTGTATTGGTTGGAACATAGGGAAAGGGGTAATTAACGTTCCAGTGAAGTTAGGAGGAATTCATCAGAATGAATTCCCGAGAAGGGATTCATTCAAATGAATTACTCATTCATCAGAATGAATTCCTCATTCATCAGAATGAATTCCTGAGAAGAGATTCATTCGAATGAATTCCTCATTCATTCGAATGAAAGCTGAAGAATTTGAGATTTTATCTTTTCTACGCGTTCAAACAAGTATAGAAACTTAGATCATTGTATTGGATTATAATTGTTGATATATGATGTATATGACTTTATGACTTGCTAAATGCATTAGCCAACATGATACGTATATGGTATTATGACATGCCACACGAATAAGATGACATGATATACATATGACACGATCATAACATGACACGGACATGCAAACACGACATGAACATGACATCAAGTAGTTATATGATATGGAGAACGCCGCCATAGGGCGAGCAGACCTCAAGCATTGACATGATATGGAGGACGCCGCCATGGGGCAAGCAGATTTCCTCAAGCATTCACACGATATGGAGGACGCCGCCCTCGGGCGAGTGGATTTCCTCATGCATGCCATACATGCATACAGACATGACATGTACACGACATGGAGGATGCTGCCCCCGGGCAAGTGGTACAACACCCTAGCTAGCTAGCTTACGCTTAAGTCGCAAACCATGCTTCACTAGGTTGTTATCTACTTGGTTGGAATACTTATAGTCCTATATTAACTTTAGAAAATATCTCTTTACTCAAAATATGGACCAATTTAAAACTTTTTACTCCTTTATTAAAACATAAAGTATGAGCCGTGCGTGTGAATAGAGACAATGTATATATATAAACAAGCGCTAGAGTCTACGAGACTTAGGCATTTAATAGAACCCCAGATAATTACTTCACAACATACTCATAAATATTATTCATATATATTGGTCCGAAAACACTTGCACATATGCTTACAATTAAATTTTCCAAGTACTACAATCAAAAGCTACTGACAACCGAATCCATTTAGCAAATACAAACTGCCTACACGTCGTGACGTGTAGTTCTAAAATGTTGTCCTGCTACCTCCCGGGAGTCTCTTGTCTCTACAGCTCTTCAGTAGTCTTCTGCTGCATCCTCTTCTCCGGCGTACTTGTCATGCTCGCCTGGAATCATAAGTGAGTGGGGGATGAGAACGTCGCATTCTCAGTGGGAAGTTTGGGCCACTATCTATTCTTTATTTACTCAATTACGATCCAGGCCACTCAGGAGATCTGTAGGTGTTAAGGTACACTAAATCCCTACTGGTTTTAATCCATGCTAGTCCTGAGTAGCTTTATCTAGTTTACCAAATGCCCGGGGAAGACCCTAATCTTTATGCTAGTCATTAACCTCACATACTCGCATTCAAACTCCCTAAGTGGCTCACAGTACATGCATTGTTCTAGACTACTTTCAATGTACTAAGGCAGTCAGTGTATCAACTTCCCGCCTAAATGTTCACGTCATCCCAAACATATAAACATTCACCTCATACCAAGCATGTATGTATAGACATTCACCTCATACCAAGCATGTATGTATATAATTCGTAGTGCATGCATAAAAGGGATTTCTAATGATTCTCCTACGCGCCGTTGGCAGCGTCCTTCTTGATACCTTGTGTCCATCATCCTCCTTTGTAGCCCGTGGGGCCGTCGCCCCCTGATGGAGTACAACCTACTTTTCTTTCACATCATTGTCGACCAGGCATCGTTGCTTTCCTGAGTGGTAGCTAACCACAACCGTACATAACTCAAGGTTATCGGCAATGAAGGAAACAACCATCCTCCTCGTAGAATGGCGAGGGGCCTACCCTAACAGTAAGGCCAGGAGTGGACTCGTATTTGTCCACACTTGGGGATATGATCGTTTCGTCCACACTTGGGGACCTGCTCTTTTTGTCCACACTTGGGGACAGAATTGCTTCTTTCTTTCTTTCCTTTCCTTTCTTTACTTTGTATGACTCATGACTTTCTTTAAGTGTTTTTGTGTTTTCTTTGGCTATGACGGTAGTCATACGCACAGGTGTAGGCCTGTTTTTGTCATAAACCAATCCAGCTGGCAGGACTGGTGAGGGGCTTGTCCTTAGGACGTGCCAGGAGATAGAATCTTCTCATGTCTAAATAAATTTGTAACTTCTGAGGTCTACCATACTCATTATAGTAGGGACCTCCCCAAATAGCATAATAGTATATTTTAGTCATATTTCATTTGGCTAGAACTATACTTACTCATGCAACAGCCCCGAATACTGATACAACACATTTTAATCACATTCCCTTTAGCTAAATAAATTGAGTATGCACGCAACAGCCCAAACAGTAACGTAGCACATTTGAGTCATATTTCCTTTAGCTAAATAAATGGAGTATGCATGCAACATCCCAAAACAACAACTTAACATATTATGTTTTCATACACCTATTTCATTAGATGAACAAAATAGCACATGCAACTAGTCCAAACAGTATCTCAACATATTATATTTTCATATACCAACAGCCTAACAGTATTAGAACATAGTTATATCACACTTTTCACAACTAGAAAATTTATAATGCAAATACTAACAGCCCAATAGCATTAGGACATAGATATATCATATTTTTCATAACTAGAAACATTCATAATGCACGTGCCAATAACCCAACAGCTTTTGAGCATAGCTATATCCCATTTTTCATAATTAGAAAGATTTCTAATGCACACACTAACAACCAAACAACATTAGACCTTCATTATATCACCTATCTCATAACCATAAAATTTTACAATGCACATACAACACTCAACAGCACTTAGAACATAGTTTTATCATAATTTTCATAACCAGGAAAATTTCTAATACTTCCCATAACCACCAAACCACATTATATTCCATGTTTCATGATATTCAAAATTTCTAATACACATGTCGCAACCTAACAGCACTTAGAGCATTATTTTTCTATGCCATTCATAACTAGTCAAAATTTAATTACACATTCATCAATATTAACAGCACATCACATTCTATATTTTATGTCTCGACTTAACTTAATGAACACAACAACATCTCTACTTATACAAACAGCACCTGACATATTATGCTTTTATTTAGGACAATTCTCAAAAATTCAATCAGCAACCAAGCAAGGATTTAACACATAACCACAAACATTCCTATTCTCAAATTAGAGCACCATAAGAGGAGCTCGAGATTGATTTACCCACTAATTTCAACA
>QANU01054738.1:0-14631 GCA_003254905.1 Nissolia schottii
GCAGTGTCGGTGCGTCGCGCACGGCCGTCCGAAAAATATTCCGTTTATACCATCACGATCCTCTAATTTCCCTCTACCTCAGGGTATTAACATTTAAAGGGGTTTGTGAATTTTTCTCTGAGAGATTATTTTCATGGACACCTGTTTGCGCGTCCTAAATTTCATCGGCGAACAGCGGCTGTTCGGCTGTCTGCCGATCTTCCTACCGCGACCCGTTTTATTTCCTAAGGACATTCTTCCTAATAATTTCCCATATTTATTTTCTAATCATGATTAGAAAATTAGTTTGATATTTATGTTTATGATTATTTTTCTAAGAAAAATCGGGATGTTACGATGTACATAAGGGATCTCTCCTGGAGGGCTTTTCTTAATGGCAGTCAATGGACGACAGTGAAGAGTTTGAATGAGATTAATAAGTGAATCAATGAATCAACCCAAATTGATGATCATAGGCGACCCTACCCAAACCTTGAATGAATTTTATATGTTAGACATAGCGTCGACCCCTCAGAAGCTGCCAGGGCATGATGAGTCAAAAAGAATTCAAATTTAAATTGGAGGTTATCTACAGAGGGACGCATCTACTAGCAACGTGTAACAGTTACAGTGAACATGCATAACTTTAGAAGGGTAGTAACTGCCCATTTCATGGAAAACAAGGAAAATGGGAGAAGTGGAGTCTAGAGATCAATGTGCAACTGCTTAGAGGGACATGTGGCAAGCAAGCAAGGGGTCACTAAAGGTTATAAATAGGGGTGCCCAGGGTAAAATTAAGTGGAATAAACTTTGCGAACACTCACATACTCACACTTCTCAAAATAAATCGAGTATAGGAGAAGTAGCAAGTAATTCCCTTTTCTTTGTTTTCTGTCTTTCAATTACTTAGGATTATCACATTTCCTTGTAATTTTTTTCTTTTCATTTTTCTATTGTTTATAATTTGTTCTTGGTTATTGTACTGATTTCATTATTTATCAAGTCATGTATTCATAATTTCCTTCAAACTCGCATTCTCGCTGAAATTATCCACAAATCCCTTTTTTTTATTCTTACTTTATTTGTTTTTTGTGGTGAACGATTCATAAATCACTATAGACTAAAATCCACGTAAAACACTACGTACAAGCAAAGTTACCATAAAATCCAATGTTGAACTACTGAGAGTATGCGATGACCCATAGTAATCAGGTAAAAGAAAAGGGAAAGCTGGCATGCTACAGCGACGCGATGTGTTGGGCGCACTATAGCGCACAGGGATTACTGCAGCGATGCGGGAGTCAAGTCCCACATCGATAGTGGCAATAGAAAGAGATATCCTCCTCCCGCTATATATAGAAACTTTCCGTGAGTGTTTAAACTTTCTAATTAACTCAATAGCTTGAAAGGTTCCACTTCTGTGAGATTTTTCGCTCCAATTCTTTTTATTTCTTTTCTCCCTCTCATTTTCTTTTTCGTGGAGAAGTAGTGTCTCCACGTAAGGTGTCAGGAGTTCCTAGCTTAGTGCTCTTTAGCAGTCAGTCATTTTCATGTGAGTGACTTTCTTCATGGCCTATTAGACCATGTATTTATTTTAAAAGTTATTTATATATGTATTTATTTTTAAAATTATTTTATTTATGCATGTTTATAAAATTCTACGAGGTGAAACTTAATGTTTTATTTTAAGTAATTATGAAATTAGTTATTAGTTATTATTTAGGAACTTCCTTATTTAAGAAAATAATTATTTATTTTAGAAAAAACCTTCTTTATTTATGAAAGTAGCTATTTATGAAACTATTTTAGAAATTCATGAAATCCCTTTTTAGAACTACATGAGACCACCTATTTTATTGCATTAAATATGCCATGTTGCATGTGTGTGATTATTCATGATTAGAGTCACGTTATGCTATCTGTCATAAATTAAGGCATTATGTTATCATGTTTATGCCATTTCATGTGACGATGTTTAACTTGTTTTCATGAGAGCTATATCTAAGATAGAACTGTAATTTAATGATAGTCTACGTTGGCCTTGGTAACCTTATACGATCGTAAAGTAGAATAAGATTCATGTGATTTAGGGCAAGACCGTAAAGCCTGAACATGGCAGCTTGTGATTCTTGTAACACCCCACTTTTTCCCTGCTATTCTGAGCACTGTCTTAGAATTTTTTCCCTAGACACCTGGCCTTTTGGCCATGTGTGTGTCGCCACCTATTTTAGAAGAGTAATCATGCCTCGTAATTTTCCATATTTCACTCGGAAAGTTAAGGCCTTTCCATTCATGGGAACCAAGTGATTTCTTTAATTTTCTTTTCTTACGTCCATACACCAACTCCTCTTTCACCTCCGTAAAGACAAAACTCATCGCAAGGGCCATAAAGATGCCTTTACAAGCCTCTATCTCAAATACATTTCAGTTTTTCCTTGTAGTTTAGAAACCTCAAATAGGGCGATTCAAATCCAACTGCAAGCAAACACATTCCCCCTTAGGTTTTCCTTTGAAAATTCTCTAAGCTTCCATGTTGTTTCTTGAAAAACCTTCTTGTTCTTTCTTTAGCTAATGTCTCTAAGTCACTACCTCGTTCACTTCATATTCATCATTTTATGATGAAATGGTATGAAGATCATTAGAAAAACAAATTCTCTAAGTTCCATCGAACTTAATCAAGAACTTTCGACCAAATTCTCAATGGAACTCTTGTATTTCCTTCACTGACGCATTCATCACTCCCTCGATGTATCCACCCTCTATCCCTCACTCTCTTATCCTTCTTGCTTACATTGTCACTTCTGTTCTTTTGAAGAAGATCCCCAAGAGAACTCTTCTTTTCATTGACAAATCGATGAACGAAACCAAGCATGTGACTTGTGTTTGTCACTTCCTCACCACATGATGGACAAACTTTACTTCCTTCAAAACCTAGAGAATTAAAAGAAAAACACAATACACTCCCATAATACTCAATATAAATAAAATCTTCGGTCACCGGTTTCCTTCTTATTCTGTGATGCACATGCATCTAAAAACATACGTATCGGTTTTCCCTGTTATTGGAGTGGAAGCCCACTGAATTGAGATGCAATCAGGAATTCCTTCAATGCCTCTAGCATTATCAGGATTATACCTTAAAAGGACTATTCAAGCTACTTAGAGGCGAACCAGGTAGTTAGGATAGGCAAAAAACATTTCCTGAATCTCTAGTTGTCCGATAAGCTCCCGGTAAGCCCCTTTGGCCAACCGATGACCTCGATAACCTCATATTCATGCTTGCATTACCAAGAAATGTCTTGAAATAGATCCATATGACAGTCCAATATCCTAAAACACTCTTATTTCACCTTATATCCATTTCAGAAGAATTGCGTTCTTTTCTCATGCGGGTAACCATTGTAGCGTTACGCACGATCTTTTGTGTAACACTCCAATTTCTTTAGAAATTACTTTGTGAAATAGATAAATAGATAAAAATGATTTACTAGGACTTATAATTTTAAATCACTACGCTATTATTAAGAATAGCAATCAAGGTAATAGTTTTGAGTCTTCACGAAATTCCACGAGCCCCGAAATTAACTATCTTTCCTCGTCAGAATTAAATTAGATATTAAAGGTATCATTAAAACACACTTTTATAAAATTTGATTCATGAGTACCCTTAATTAATTTAAATTCCTCACTATAATAATTAGTAGATCAAGTTTTTATGCTTGAAAAATTTTATAGGACACCCGTTTAATCACCACGCACGTATGGTGACACACGTCGCCATACACACATGGAAATTTAAAAGACCAAACACGGTCGAACACACACCAAACCTGAGACAAAAACACATACAACACGATAACAAACACACACATAGAGAAAGCAACCATGACACACAAGTCAAAGCAAGTCTTACCTTGAACTATTCCTTACTATTCACCTTTTCTTATTTTATTTCATTTTTCCTTTCCAAAATAGCTTCAGCCGTATTCTTCAATTCCCTTTCTTTAATTCATTTCTTTCTTTATTTATTTTCATTATTTTCCCCATAAATTTAGCCAAGCCAAACCGAAGCTTAGCATCACTGATAAGTGGATTTTGTATCCTAAGTTATTACTCTATAAGTGAACAAATGCATACTTAAATGTGTGGGTTTAACACTTAATCAATATGTTTTTACACATTGTCCTCTTTTGAGAGAAATTAAGAAAAAAGGTAAGATTAGGTATTATTTTACTCTTAGAATTTAATATTTCTTTTGGAGTTTTCTATTTTGAATTGCAGGAAATAAAATGTTCAAAGAGGATCATTGAAGATAAGAAGAAAAGCTTTGGAAAAGGACAAAAAGAGGAAAATCCGGAAGCAACATCGCTCAGCACATAAGCAACAAACGGTCAGTGGTGAGCATGGAAGCGCTCAGCGAAGCTGAAAGAAATGCTCAGCGATAATGAAGTAACCGCTCAGCAGTGGTGCCCTAGCCGTTGAGCGAAAGTACCCACTTGCACTGGCGCATTTAATGCGCTAGCCTGGAGCAAGCTCAGATTACGGTGCCACCCTGCAAAAGCTGGCTGGAGCATTTAATGAAGCCGCGTAAGCCGCCGAGATTGACTCAGCCGCTCAGCGCCACCACCAAACCGGTCAACGATACGCCTCAAACCGCTCAGTGATGGTGCTAAACCGCTGAGCGGTCCCGTCGAGCTTAGGCCTATAAATAAGGGGCCAAGGCTAGCATTCTATCCATCATCTTTTCCTTCCTCCCCCAAGGTCTCCTAGGCCAAAAACTCTTCTTTTCCATTTCATATTTCTTCACTTTTTACACTTTATTTCAAGCACTTAGGTTTATGTTAGTAAAGTGCTTTGTAGAAGCCTTTTTCTTTCAAGACTTGTAACGAAGTTTTGCCGAATTTAATCCAGGTTCTATTGTTTTAATCTTCCATTGTCATTTACTCTTTCTTTATCTTTATTTACTCTTGCTTTCTCTTTACTTGCTTTGAGTTTTAGTCCTTCAATCATGGAGGAGTAGTTTCTTAATATCTTGAATGTGGTAACTCTAGAGTTGGATTAATTTGAGGTCTTGCGCTTAATGATTATGCATGAATTGTTCCACCCTTAATTAATGATATAGCGATTGCATGTTATTAGTTAAGGCTAAATCTAAGTTAATAAATCTTGACGATTGTATGATTTATTAAACTATGATTAAGGAACTTTTGGAGAACTAATCAGATTTGATTAGGTTGTACAATTGGTGATTAATTAATATGGGTTTTAATGCTGAGATCTTGGTTTTAGTTCATGTATTAACAAACGCTTAAGGGATTGACGATCATAGTTTCTTAAGTGAATTGCATATTAGTTAGAGATTTCAACTAATAAACAACATCTTCTTCCATGGATAATTAATCAGGAACCGATGAAAATTAATCCTTGATCTAGTAATGCCATATGCAGGATATTGCTTTTATCATTGTGTTTTACTCTCGTTTTAATCTCTTTTAAATTCGTCAAACAAAACCCCCCCGATTTACTTAACTATTAATTGGTTCTAAATTGCTTCTTTGGGAAACGACCTAGGTTAACCCCTTTTACTACGTTTTTGGGGTTTTCTTGGTTTATAAATTATTATTTGATCGCGCACTGAAATCTAACGACGTTTTGGTGAGCGTCAATCACACACTCCATGGTTTCTTTTCTCACCATCACACACTCCATGGTTTCCTTTCTTTCTTTTCTTTTCTCATTTCTCTCTTGCTTCATTCTCTCTAAAACCAAAGCCTCACTTCTCATCTTCCTCTCTTCACAAATTCATTTCACTTCAACAAAACACAACCACAACCTCCTTACACCATAATCTTCCATCATGGTTTCCTCTTCATGTCCTCTCCAAAACCAGCCTTTTCTCATCATCCTTCACTCAATGTTTTCTTGCCATTTTTTTCCCTTCAAGACCTTAGCATCTTATCATCATCATCCTCTTAAAGATTTCACTCATTTTCCCTTACAAAACCATAGCATATCATCCTCCATGAGCAAGCCAAGCAAGCATGCATTCAAGCTAGGCAAAGGAGCAAGTAAAGTTAGGACAAGGAGGAGACAAGGCCAAGTAAAGTTTGCACCAAGAATCATCATCAAAACCACTGCCATCATCTTCCCTGGGAAAGCCTTGCATGCAAGCTTTGGAGACACACTAAGGCCATCCAAGGGATTCCCTCTCAGTTGATGGATTTTCTCAAGTTTGCTTACACTGCAAGAACTTTGACTATTACCGTCAACATATTACCGTCGGACGCGAGCTAACTGAAATACTGTCAGTAAATGCAATATAACCAACGATAACCGGTTCACGCAAAAAGAACCGGGAAAGAGGCATTAGATAACTGTTAGGAAAAATTCTGACAGTAATACCAACGGTAATTGTTCGTGGGGAAGAGCGTCAAAAACTTACTGTCGGCATCCACCGACGATAAAAATGTAAAGTTTTGTTTATAAAAAATAAAAAACATTTCCGTCGGTCACAAAAGACGGTAAACTCAAGCCAATTATAATCTACCAGGTGTGTGGAACTCACTTTACCGTCGGCGACAACTGACGGTAACGTCTCAAAAATACTAGCAGATACGTCTTCCACACCGTTCAAACCAACCATAAATGTCCAGTTATCATCGAACGAAATTGACGGTAACCGTTTCGAAAATAACCTCCTCAGGATACTAACTGGCACGTCTTCCACAACATTCAACCAATCTGTAACAACCCGACTTTTCTTCAAGTTAAAATGCTATTTAAGGCAAAATTAAAAATATAATAATAAGGAAGAGGCAAGATAGAAATAGAATAAAATTCAAATATTAATTTTATTTCTGTAATATTAGTTAAAAATAATGATTTTTGCGATTCGGTGACGTCTGGTGACGTTCGGATCGAAATTAGGCATTATTAGAAATTACTTGTGACTCAATAGGAGTCTGTATAATATATTAATATGAAAATAAATCAAGAATATGTCAAGTAATATTTTAGAATTAATGAGGGGAATTTTTAGAGCGTAACGGTATGCCCGGAATATTTTTAGGACGTCCGGACATAAATAATTAATGACCAAACATGACCTAAACCTCACTAAGGGCAAAATTGGAATTATGCATGGCCAAGAGACCAAGAAAAGGCACGGCCAGCCCTTCCCCCATGCAAACCCGAAACACACACACCCAAAACACTCCAAACTCTATCTTTTTCATCTCCTAAAATTCTCTAAGACCTAAAGCTCACAAAACTTCACCAAATTCGATTATCATCCTTTGTTTCATCATTAAAACTCACTCCTAAGCACATAAAGAAGGCAAGCAAGTGTGGGTGGTGAGTTTTTCCCATCTCTTGGAGTAAAGCCATGTTTCCATAGTTTAGGGTTTTCCTAATTATGCTAAAGTTTCATTTTAGGTCAAGAAGATTCAAGCAAGCAAACAAAGCTTGGTTTCCTTCCTTTCATTGCATCAAGAAGCTATTTAGGAAGTGGGTAACTCTAGTTCCTTGCCTCTTTGATGTTTCAAGAGGTTTATGTGCTTGTATGTGTATGTATGTGAATTATGGATTTATGAGGAAATATGTTAGAATTGATGCTAGGTTTAGGAAGACAATTCTGAAGGGTCTTGTGACCTGGATTAGAGGTGATTATTATGCTTGAATGGTGTGTGAAACTCATGTAGGGTGCCATGGAAGAGAAGGGAAGAAAATGGAAGAGAATAGCAATTCGGTTTGCTTGTCTCGCACAGGGGCCGCTGAGCGAGGACAAGCATCCGTGGAAAGTAAAAAGATATTTTAAAAAGTAAGGCGGTGGAAGAAAATTCGGGAGTTTTAATCGCTGAGCGATAAGGTTGGTACCGCTGAGTGATGCAACCTTTATCGCTGAACGCCATGGTCCAAATCGCTGAGCGCCAGGGTCCAAACCGCTGAGCGAACCTCAGTCTCCGCTGAGCGGATTAAGACTAAGAAAATGTGACGGCACCCTCTTGAGGCTCACAATATAGTATTTGATGCTGTATGATAATTGATAGTTGAATTGGATGTACGTGTATGCTATATGTCATGAAGTAGTATTGACCATGCATATTATGTGTAATCTATGATGAAAGTTATGATATGCCATGTACTATGAGACACCTAGTCAAATATAGGTTAAGTAACTCTGAGATAAGTAAGTATGCTGAAATGAACCATAGGAAATAGGTATGCCATACTGCATGTACAAATATGCTATGCTGCAGGGATTTAATATGCTGAAAATGCTGCTGAACAAGGGCCAATGCACGTACTGCTGAAATTGGCTATATGCCCATGCTGAAAAGGCTGTGATCACGTGAGCCAATTATGAACCCACTTCAGGAGGTCTAGGCATCCTGAATGTGGAAGCCCGCCACAGGTGGTGTCGATATGGCATACCTGAAGGTGTGCGGTTACCACGCCTATGCATTGTCGTATGGGGGCAAGCTTAGGTGGGGGTACAATACCAGCCCACTGTCGAGGGGTCCCTAGGGGCACACGGCAGGTGGAAGCCCACCGCAGTAAGGTCCAGACAGTGTCGGCCTATATTGAAGGTGTGAGGTTATTTCGTCATATTAGTGTCACAAGGACATTACTATGGTGGGAATAACACTTATGCTGTTATGCTGCTGCATTCCATTATACTGATGTATTAAGTTATGCTGTGAACTGCTGTTATTCTGTTATATTCTGCTGGACATGTTATGCTGCTTATTCTGTCATGAGTATGTTAATAATTCCGTGCTATGGATTCTGCTGAATTCTGTTATGTCTGTATTATTTGATGTGATGTGTATTCTGATGACTCGGTGATATATATTCTGCTGAACTTTGTCATGTTTACATTCTGCCAAATACTGTTATGTTGAATTGGATGATGAATGTATTCTGTAACATATTCTGGTTATTTTGAATGTATATTTCTGCTGTTATGCCGTACCGTCAAGAGCACGCTCGAGACGGTTAAGTATATTCACGAACTGTTAATCAGCACGAGAATGTAGTAAACAAGAATAGTTCCCATGTCACATGTTAATTCTGCTAAAGCCGTTCAGATAGGCAAGATAATAAACAGTAGGCTGATTAGTTTGTATGTTCACTAGAAATCTCTGAGCGGCCTGAAGTCCGACATAATATGATGTATGATGTACGACCCAGGAACTATGGTTATTCTACTGAGAACCTACCGTTCTCATCCCCCACTGTTTTGACTTCAGGTACAGAAGCAGATGACTCCTATTTGGAGGATGTAGAAGAGCCGACAGCTGATCCATGAGCGGCGAAGAGATAGATAGTTATTGTCTTTTGCCAAGGACATACTGAGTAGCATTCCAGTAGTCCTTGTATTTTGATGCTGTATATTTCAGATTATGTATTCGATGTTTTGACTGATGTATATATATTGTATAGCACACACTCTATGACTTTGTATGGCGGACCCAATGTATGGATATTTCTTGTTATATCTATGATAACGTTATCCGCTTTGTTATACTCATTTTTATTCCAACGCATGGCTCTATTTTACTAATTATGCAATGTAAATTGAAAAGTTTAAAACGGGTCCATATTTTCCTAAGTCATTATTTTACAAGATAATAAAAGGACTAAGGTATTCCGACCAGGTAGACAACAACCTAGTGAGCTTTGTTTACTACGTACGGGTAAACAGTTAGCTAGGGTGTTTCACAAGCCATAAATATATAGTTACCGTCGGAATATTCTGACGGTAATTTGTTCATCCACTGCTATAAAAACCCGCGATAGCCCCTATTAGCACTCTTCCGTGCTCCCCAAACTCTCCCAAAATGTGAGGCTTGTCCAATTAAAGTGATGATGATGCGAGGGGGGAAATGTTACCTTCGCATCCACTCGTACGATGCGAAGATAACATTTTCTGACCTTGCATCATCGTCGCCATAATTGGAGGATCACAAGGCCAGGTCGACGAATCTGGTTTGTGATTAGTTGAAAATGTGTGAGGCTTCTTGTCGATTATGGTGATGATGATCCGAGGGGAAATTTTACCTTCGCATCCACTCGAGGTTCCACCCTTGATAAGTGCCAAATTGTAGCAAATTGATAGATAATAATTGGCACTTATCTGTTCTTAAACTATACGAAATCGTTAAATATTTCCAAATTTAAACAAGTTTCGTATAATAAATCAAAAAGGAATTGAATGCTTAATTTTTTGTAATTATTGCCCAGAGATTAGCACCATAATCGCTCAGCGATTCAACATGAACTGCTGAGCGATTGTACTTGCTTAAGCCACTTGCAGACAGCGCATTTATGATGCCAGCTAAGAGCTGGCTGCTACAGTTGACAAGCCGCCGAGAATCTGTCAGAAGATAAGCCACTTGCAAGCCTCTCAGAGATACTGCTCAACGATATAGTACAGTCCGCTCAGCGCGTAATCATTGCATCGCTGAGCAGTTGTACCTTTGCGCTAAGTGAAAGTGACAATCTGAGCCTATAAATAGAGAGCTTCCCCTGCAGCTTTGGGGGATCACCTAGCATCCATTCCTCATCTTTGCCTTCCACCCACTTCATACTTTACTTAAGTTAGGTTTAGTAAGAAAGTTAGGGTTTAGAAGAATTCCTTTAAGGAAGTGCTGTCAAAATTGCCAACGGCTGTAGATAGTGGTGGACGTGCGGAAGCAAGTCACCATTCTTCTTCAACCAACATTTGTTCTAAATCCTAGTAAGCTTGCAATCTATCTATGACTATAGATAGCTAAACTTTCTTGTTGTTGGGATTTGATGTGCTTTGTTTCTTATATGTATCCGTCTTAACTTATGTTTATGATCGTATGAATGTCTTATGATTTTAATGATTGATCTCATGCTTAATGCTAGCTTTTGTTAGTACTTTGATTCTTAATTTGAGACATGCTTGTATGGATGGAAGTTATGCTAGTTGAGTTATAACCAAGTTAAGAACAATAGTGCTATGCTAAGCTTGACTCTATGCTTAAAGATTGCGAACGAAAGTTACAATTACTTAAGCCTGACCTAGATCAATTCATTTAGTTCTTAATTGCCATAACTAGAACCAAGAACTAATTGCTTTAACACCCGTATTAACATCAAGGTACTTTGTTAAGTTTGTGCAAGACATTTGACAACATAATAAAGGAAATTGTGATCTTAACATGCTTGAGAAAAAGTGATTAAGTTAAGAACTGGTGGCGATAAAATCAAAAGATTCATAGGTCATATTTACTAGGTTAATGGTTGCATTGAGAAACATTGTCACTTAAAATCCCAACACCTTTCTTGCCTTGCCTAAACTTAAGACCACTGTTGTTTTATATTTTACTTTGTTTACAATTTGTTCGTCCTTAATTTAATCAACAAAAACCAATCATTTCCTATAAGCTTAAAGTAACTTAATTGAAGACGATCGTTTTATAAAACCACAATCCCTGAGGAGACGATTATACCCGACTATACTGNAGAACAAGACACGATGTCGGAAGCCGGTGGCAATAATAACATAGAAACTGGACAAAGCCAAGGCTTTGTCAACTTCACCCCATGGAACATAATTCGAATGGGGAGAATCACAGGGACACGACGAGTACCACAGTTGCAACCAAGTTTGGTCCAACTAATACACGCTAACCCTTTTGCAGGATTAGACCATGAAGACCCGTACGCTCATCTCACAAAATTCTATGAGCTGTGCGGAACTGCGGCAATGTCAGAACCCGACGAGGAAGCTATCTTCCTAAGGCTGTTTCCGTTAACCCTGATAGGGAAGGCGAAAGAATGGTTGCTAGATCAACCCCAAATCGTTCTCTCTAACTGGGATCAATTAGACGAACGATTCCACTCAAGGTACTTCTCTCAATTGAAATTTATAGATTTAAAAATGGCTATCTCTACTTTTGTGCAGGCACCAAACGAAAGCCTATGCGAAGCATAGGAGAGGTACAAATCGATGCTGAGGAGATGTCCAAACCATGGATTCGATGCCAGAACACAAATCCATATTTTTAGAAATGGCTTGCAACAACAGCATAAACTTATGCTGGATGCAGTAGCTGGTGGACAGATAATGTCCAAGACACCAGACGAAGCCATAACCATCATTGAATCCATGGCGCTGACAGATCAGCAAGGGCAGTACAATAGAAACCCAGTAAGGAAAGGAGGCATGCTAGAGCTGGGAACAAATGATGCTATCCTGGCCTAGAACAGGCAGCTCCAACAACAATTGGATGAAGTAAAGAAAACTCTAAATGAGTTGCCTAAACAGCTGAAGGAAAACCTGTCATCTAAAAGACACCAGGTATTTCAATGCGAACTTTGTCTTGGTTATCACCCAACTGGTTTTTGTGAAAGCAGGAACGAAGAGGTGCAGTATGTCAACAATCATCAAAGACCGTACCAACAGTATCTAAGGAGTCAGAATCAGAACTACCCACCTTAGAGGCAGGATACAGGCCCATTTAATAGAGCACCACTACCCTGCCAGAACCAGCAATTCCAACCCCCGCACTAGTTTCCAACTCATCAACAAAATCAACAACTACCCAATTCCAAGCTGGAGGACACCTTGACACAATTTATGCAAATGTCAATGGCAAACCAAAAGAACACTGATGCCTCTATCAGAAACTTGGAGGTACTGATGGGGCAACTAGCCAAGGATGTTCCAGAACTCAAGAAGGAACGGTTCTCTGCCAATACTGAGCCTAATCCAAAGGAATCATGCAAGGCAGTCATGACTCGCATCGGCAGACTGACAGGGCCTTTAGTTGTCAAGGAGAATGTTGAAAAAAATGAGGGTGAAGTTGAAAATGATGAGAAAGTTAAAAAAGAAAAAGAAAAAGAAGTGGAGGAAGAAGAGAAAGAAAAAATAAAGAAAAAATTGTAAATAGAAAAAAGGAAAAAGAAAAAGGAGTTAGTAGAGTAGAAAAGAAACAGAAGGAAAAAAGATAAAGAGATAAAGAAGCCACAACCTTCTGTCACAAAGCCACTCCCTTATCCACCAAATCCAACAAAGATTGACAAGGAAAGGCAATTTGCTCGATTTATGGACATGTTTAAACGCCTTTAAATCAACATTCCATTTGCTGAAGCTCTGGAGCAAATGCCATCCCATGCAAAATTTATGAAGGAGCTGCTATCAAAAAAAAGGAGATATAACGATGAGGAAGTGGTACAGTTAGGAGCGAACTGCAGTGCCATTATTCAGAATTACATTCCCAATAAGTTGACAGATCCTGGAAGTGTAACTATTGCTGTAACCATCGGGAATGTGTCAGTTGGGAAAGCATTGGTAGATTTGGGAGCTAGCGTGAGCCTAATGCCGCTATCCACGATGGAAAGAGTAGGTGACTTGGAGCTTAAACCCACAAGAATGTCCCTATAGCTTGCAGACAGGTCTATCAAATTTCCCCTGGGAATAGCAGAAGATGTCCTTGTTCGAGTAGACAAGTTCCTTATCCCTGTTGATTTTATCATCATCGATATCTCCAAAGACACTGAGATACCTCTCATTCTAGGAAGACCTTTCATGAGGACAGGCAGGATGGGAATCGATATGGACAAAGGAAAATTGAAAATCAAAGTCCAGAATGGTGAAGTGCAGATCGACATTTTTGAAGCCCTATAATATCCAAAAAACAAAGGTCAATGTTTTCGAGTAGATCTACTGGAGGAAATTGTAACAAATGCTGAACGAAAACCTCAAAACGTAGATCTTCTGGAAATAGCATTGAGAGACAGTTTAGCCCAATTCACAGAGGAAGAGGAGGCCGAAATTAAAGATTTTCTTATGAATCTAGAAGCCACACCAACCATTCCTCTGGAACAAGAAAAGAAGGAAGAGCTCAAGGCCAAGGATGCATCCACGACAGACGAACAGAGGTTAGAATTAAAACCTTTACCTCCTAACCTTAAATATGTATTTTTGTAGGAGAAGGAACAAAAACCGGTCATCATAAGCAGCAACTTGTCTCCAAAGGAAGAATATGCATTGATTCAAGTTTTGCGAGAAAATCAACAAGCATTGGGATGGACACTGACCGATCTCAAAGGCATCAGTCCATCCTACTGCATGCATAAAATTCTAATGGAAGACAACTACAAACCTGTGAGACAACCCCAAAGGAGGTTGAATCCTACAATGAAGGAAGTGGTCCGAAAAAAGGTAGTGAAACTACTCAACGCAGGTATGATCTATCCTTTTTCTGATAGTCCTTGGGTAAGTCATGTTCAAGTAGTTCCTAAAAAAGGTGGTTTAACTGTTATTGCTAACGATAAAAATGAGCTAATACCAACTAGAACTTTTACTAGTTGGAGAATGAGCATTGATTATAGGAGACTAAATCAGGCCACCAGGAAATATCACTTCCCACTCCCGTTCATGGACCAGATGTTGGAACGCTTAGCAGGTCAGGCATACTATTGTTTCATGGATGGATATTCAGGGTACAATCAAATCACCGTGAATCCAAAGGATCAGGAGAAGACGGCGTTTACATGTCCGTTCGGCATTTTTGCTTATAGGAAGATGCCTTTTGGACTATGTAATGTGCCCGCTGTAACACCCTAGCTTAGCAGCTTATGCTTAAGTCATAATCTGCGTCTGCTAAGTTGTTA